>CM012440.1:14685413-14743264 GCA_003999625.1 Oryzias javanicus
TAACACTAAATTAAATTTAAAAAAATAGACAATATTAAAGCTATTAAAAATAGCTATTTTAATTAATACGATACACTTCCATGTGTTTAAAATCTGTTATGACAGCCTCCAAGTTTGAATTTGCACTTCTCATAAGCACCACCGGGTGGCAGTGTTGGAGCACCTCTCCAAACACTGGAATTAAAAGGCCTCATCAAGACCTGACTGTATCACAGTAATGCTTAGAATTTATTGTCAGACGCATGTGTCAGATACAGTGGTGCCTCTTCAGTCTGTATCTGATACCGCAACTGTATGTTTGCCTTCTTTATCTGCATGTGGCCCTGAAGGGCCAACAAATCATTCGACCTAAAAACATTTGAAAGATCACAACGATAATTAGAAATAAAGCAAAACAAATAATAGAAAACAGAAAGAAAGAAAAAATTAAGCAAAATAAAAATCAAATGAAACAAAACACAATAAGGAAAAAAAAAGGTAACACGGGACATCGCTGATTGTTATTTCAAATGAGTCTTAAAACTCTTTCCAGTTTCTCTCTTTTATTTAATCTTGTAACATTTCATTTTGATTTCTATAAAGTACTTTTATTTTTACGGAAACAGAAATATAGGTACTATGGGCCATTGTTGATTGGTTAATGACGTTTGTCCATCATTTCAACCGAAATTAAATTCACACAAAGCCTCAATGGATATCATCATCCTATTAGTGATGTCCCATAGTGCCTTCCTTTTCCGGTTTCTAGTTAAACCCACATTCATGTGAACTGCAATGACATATGGTTTAATCTGAGCTATCAGTGTGAGTCCACATCTCTTATTTTTACCTTAATGGTGACAAACATGGACAAAAACTTTCTTTTGTCTCCAATCAGCATGGCGTTGCTGAGAAGTGGCACCGCTTCCTTCACTGCATCCTCAATGGGAACAGGAGGGATGTTCTCACCTCCTGCAGTGATGATCAATTCTGCCAGCAGACAGGAGGAGAGTGTTGAACTTTTAAAGCTTATGAGGCTTCAGAACATGCAAAACCGAGAGGCACATTTTTAAAAATCCAAATATTGTTGTGAGGAATACCTTTAATTCGCCCTGTAATGTAGAGGAATCCGTGCTCGTCGCGTTTGCCCAGGTCACCCGAGTGCAGCCAGCCCTCTGCATCCAGCACCTCCTCTGTCTTGTCCGGCGCACTGATGTAACCCATGAAGATGTGGCGACCCCAGAAGCAGATCTCGCCGTTTCCCTCCTCGTCTGGGTTGTCCAGCTTTGTTGTGCAACCAGGGATCTCCTTACCACAGCTACCACAAACAAAGTGTTCACATAAGAATGTCTTCTAATTGCTTTCAGGCCACGCAGGGAAAACTCTACATCTCAGAGGAGGAGAAGAGGAAAAATAAAGTGGTACCTGGTGAGTTTGAAGGCGTCGGGGCGAGAGATGGTGTGGGGTCCGGTGCACTCACTCATGCCGTACAGTTCATACACAGGGATGTCCAGGCTGAGGAAGAATTCTAGGGTGTCTTTGGTAGTGGGGGCAGCTCCCGTGTAGCATTTGTACAGCGTAGCCCAGAGGCACCAGCCTTGCGCACCTTTTAAAAACTAACTTTTGGCTAACTGATATTGTAAAGGAGTGTGGCCGGTTGCGGTGTTTCTGAACAGAGACAAGAAGAAAATATATATCTACTTGAGGAGAAAAATATAAATCACTTAAATAGCAAGGAAGTTTAAATAACACAACTAGAAAAGTACAAACAACAGAGGCAACACACTGATGCAGAAGCTGTGAAACAGCTAAAGAAATGAAATGAAGAGGAATTCTTACTGGTTCATCCTGGTCAGATTGGTCTGCAGACCCACATCTTTGGCCCAAGCAGCTACTTTTCTCCGTAGAGTTGAAGACTTTGATCCGATACTTGTCATCTTCTCCTGCATCTTCTCCCAGACTCGTGGGACGCCCATGAAGGCTGTGGGATGCACTTCCTTCAGGGTGTTAACCAATGTCCCCTGTGGAAACATCAAAAGGTTTGATTTTACGGCTCCAAATGCTTTCAATGACTTTGTCAAGTAACAAAACTAAAATAAAAACGTGAAAAAATAAATTATGTTCTTTTGTAAATCACAGATGAAGTTGAGATATAAAAAAATGTGGATGCCCGCTGAAGGATCTAAGATAAGTTCTTGATTATATCTCAATCCACAGGACCTGCCACACCCGTTTTATCATTTACAGATTTAAAAAAAATCTTCACCTTTAAGGCATCCGGCTGGGCAAAATGGGTTGCCCCTCCAACCCTCATGAGGACCCACATGTCCACCATCTGAGCTGCGATGTGGCTCAGGGGCAGGTAGCTGACCACCAACTCCTGGGCCACGGTGGCGTCTGTGAGCTGGACGTGTTTGGCGGTGGAGAGGGCCGTCCACGTTAGCTGAGGAGAATAAAACACAACTTTAAGTTAAATCACATTTGATTTTCTGCTTTGACAGCAGACTTTATAAGGACAGAAAATTACTCATCAGAAGAAAAACAGCTGCCAACAACTATCAAATCTGCTTATATTTTTAATATTTCTGCTGTCTACAATCTTTCCACGTAAAATCCTCAAGCAAAAGTTCCCCTGGCTTTCTAAAGGATTTTCTGTTTGCTTAATGACTCAGTCCAGTTTTTGTGCGTGACTATTTTAGGTATGTTTTCCTGATTATTTTTGCAGCTCTGACCTAGGAATGTTATTTTATTTGGAGACACACAGGATAGCGTATCAAATCTAACCAAGGACACATCACTTCTTCTCATCTTCACGCTTTCATAAAAAATGTCAAAGATAAGATAATGCTTGACATGGAAATTGTTTTTCACACCTCAAGGTGCGAGCTCATTCTAAGAACTGGTTTAAAGTTTTTCTTTCAACATTAACTAGCAATGGACAAAAAGTAATTACCCCCCACCCCTTAAAATATTGTTTTCACACACAAACTCAGCTTTTCTTGTTGTAGACTAATGTATAGGAATGGGTCCTTTTTTTTTTTTTTTTTTTTTCTTTTTTTTTAAACATACATAAGATTCAACACAGAGGAATTAAAATGACTGGAAATTATTTTCAAAACAGCTCGAAAGGTCATAAAAATCAGAAAGACTGTTTTGGAAATGAATAAAAAAAAAAAATCTCCCTGAAACTAAAATGCTAAGAAAAGAGGAGTGACTCAGGATTCTGCTAATTAAAGACGGAGTTAATTTAATTTTCAGTTCTTATGTAGTAATGCAGAGGTTAAGCTTTGCAGTCTTCATTTTGCAACACTTTATGCCAAAAGAAAGAAATTGAGCTTTGATGCTGCTTGATGCAGAGATGTTTAACTAAATCAAATCTGGACGGGAAATTTCTTGCAGGTGTGTTTCAATTAGAGGGTTAAAAATCTTCACTGTAGTTAAACGTTTAAAGAAACACTCCAATTGTATTTTTACATGTTGTAAAAAAAGTCTTTTAATTAAGTTTTTATCCAAAATTAAAAAACACATCGTTTTTTTAAACATTTTCTGCAGAGCAACATGAGTTCATCAGAAATTTTCTTCTGGGTTGTTGGTGGGCCTGTACTCGATTCCTTTGATACAGCTTACAAACCCAAGCTAACATTAGTGGTGCGGTGAGTTAAAGTTAAAGTTTAGCCAGAACAAAGTGTCATATTTGATGTTGTCTACGTGCAGAAATTCTCACAACAACCTGCACACCAATACCCAACGTGCATTCCTGCTGCTACAAAACAGGATTTGTTACTTTGATCGCCAGCAGAGTGACATGTTTTCAAATATCTTGAGGCACATGGATCTCTTTACTTACGTTGTCATGGCTCAGCATTACTCCTTTGGCTGGCCTGTGGTTCCTGAAGTGTAGATGAGCGTGCAGCATTGATTGGGCTTCTGACTAGAAAGGATTGCATCGAGGGGCGCGTCAGGCTCGTCGCGTCCAAGCTCCATAAACTCTTCCCACTGTTGGACACACAAAAAGCCTCTGTGACCTCGGTGACTTCCAGCAGGTCATCTTTCAGATTCAGGATGGTGTTCTTACTGTGTATAAATTCGGCCTTTTCTCTCTAAGGGCACCTCTGTACTGGACAATGGCTTTCAAGTGAGGCAGCTGGTTTTCAATCTAGGAAAAAAAAAAAAGAAAATATATATTTTTTTACTTTCTTTGGTTCAAATGTGTAAAAATAAGCATCTCTGTGGTTCTCTTTACAGAAATAATCATCTACAGGCATAACAAAGCTGTATAAAATAATAATTATATGTAAAAATACTTCAGACAGGACGGATTATAGCTTTAAGTGTTTTGTTTTTTCTTTCTAGACTCTCAGTTTGAGTGCAGTCTTTCCAGCCTTACCTGCAGGATTTTCTGCAGTTGTTTTTCATTTTCCAGCACAATGACATTAGCTTTGCAGTTGTCTGCTACGTACTGGCATGCTTCAGGAGAGTTGGTGGTGTAGATGCCAACACAAACCCACTGCAGGAAAGAAGGAAGTTTGAGTCTGAAGGTTTTATAATGAAAAAATGCAGCTGATTTACCACATTTCTAAAGCCTCAGGAGATACTGAGACCTTATAAAAGCCTCCTTTGAGTCCCCATGGGGCATTTCACTGGCGCCACATGATTTGCTTTTCACCAAAATACAGATGAAGTGAAAGATGATCCTTTCATCCCTGCTTTATGTAAATATAAACTTTACTGGGTTAATCTAATTAAAATAGGCACTTTGGCTGACAGGTTTAACTAGTTCAAACTCCCTTTGTGTTGCCTTAAACAGAATCAATAAGGTGTGGTTTCCTTTAAAACTCCTGGTAAATATAGCACAAGCCTGTGTGCTAAAACTCCAAGATGATCACTGGATTTTCAATTTCCACAAGCTTACCAATCGCCTAATCAGATTTCCAAAACTTGTTCTTCTTCACAAACTGCAGCGATTAGAAAATGCGTCAATAATCTTGGATTTAAACGTAGATGCTGCGTGTGAAATTCCCACAGTGGCAGAGCAGATGTGTGGTTGCGTAAGCAGCTCGGATGTTAAATGTGGCCTTGACCGCTCTGTTCAGACAGCTCATACTGCTTTATTATAGGCTAAAGTGTTTGTTTACAAAATGCATGAAAAAGAGGAATTTCTCAGTATAAATAATGAAACAGATTAGTAAATAGTCGCATACTAAAGCACTACCTTTGACATTTTACTAAATAACATTACTGTAAAGCTTTAAACCAATAGGAGAGGTTACAAATGAACTAAAGGTGATTTGTTTTTCATACTTTGTTTTAAAGGAATCACAACATTTATTTATAGAAAATCCCTTCAAAAACTGAACCACAAGCTCAAAATCTTCCTAAAATTACTCCTCATGACTCAGGTTAAGGAAATTCCTTGAATACTTTCATCAAACCGGTGCCTTACAAAAACCTTGGCACAGGCCGTAATCAAACAGCCAATCAAAGAAGGCGTCTATATGCCTTCCAGGTCACGTCAATAACTTGATGGCAGAGAAAAAAAAAAGTTTCAACTTGATAGACCGATATTTCAGGTCTGAAGTGCTTCATTCAGTCATGCAAAAATGCAGATACACAAAGATAAACACACAATCTTTTTTTAAAGAGCGCCGTGTGGAACCTTGAAGGAGAAAACACTGAGCGTGTTATTGATGCCTTTTCGGAGAAAAAGAAAAAAAACAACTCGCTCACCCTGCCAGAATGGCCCCAATGTCTGCAATGAACCACTCTGCAGAGTTGAAGCCCAGGATGCAAACTCCATGATGGTGCTGTAAACCCAGCTGCCAAAAGATAAAGTCACATTTTAGACTAAACAGACAGACCAAACTGTTAAACAATCTTCTAAGATATATAAAAGAAAATCTTGTGGCAAAGACGTACAACATTGCTTGTCTTTTATTTTGACAATGCATTTCCTGTGCATTTATTTTAACATTTTGAGCTTCCGTTTTAGTGCTAAATCGATTTCAAAGCAATCTGGAAATTTTCTTAAGATTCTTTAAATATTTTGAGATATTTCTCAATTGCAATCAACAGATGTGGAGTCACAACTTCATACCAAACATTTACCACTTTTAAAGTCCACTTCATCCATTAATCCCTTTGTTTACACTTTCTCCTGCTAGCTTACAGTCCCTCACAACCACACGATGACATTAGCGGTGCAACAAAAAAAGGCGAGCATTTTAGAAACTATCCAGCTGTGCAATTTTGATCCAGATGCCAGCTCACATGAAGAAAATAAAGACATTAATGGAACTATTTGTCCACAAGTTGAAGCTGGGAGATTTCAGCACGCCCATTTCAATTTGAACTTCACAACGGAGAGCTTTTTCAAAACACATTTTTTAATCTGCTCTTGATTCACCACGATCTGAATATATAAATACTCAGAAATGCACTTTAATGCTTACATTATTTCATATATGTCCCCAATCATTAAAAAAATGAAAGAAGAATATATTAAAAACACTAAAGACACAGTTTTCATTGGAGTGGGACTTTAAGCTAATCATGCACTTTTGCAGTGGTTGCAATACGATCTGACGCTGAGCTGCTGATGTACAAGTTTCATAGCTGCAGACAGCTTTAGAAACCAACCACACAACCCCAGCTTGCTTTACATAACATGGCTGACAACAAACAAAATAGCAGAAGTGAGCGAATCAGGATGTTGCTAGTTTAATTTTCCATGTGAACTGTGAGTAAGTAAGTACCTTATATATAGTATAACACATTTCGCAGACAAAAGTTACAAAGTGCTTCACAAGTTAAAAGCATAAAAACAAACACTTAAAATGGTAAAAAACATAAAAGACAAAGCTTTTCAGGTTAAAAACATAAAAGATAAAACCTCACAAGCTAAGAGACATAAAAGACAAGAGCAAGCAGCACAAGACACAATCATTACAAGCCCAATTAATAACAGATTCAGTTAAAGTGCTGAGCAAAATAAAAGGTTTTAAGTTGGCTTTCAAAAGAGTGAACAGAGTCCAGGGAACGCAGGGAGAGAGGGAGCTCATTCCAGAGTTTAGGAGCAACAGCCTGGAAAGACCTGTCTCCTCTAGTCCGAAAGCGTGTGCGAGGGACCATCAACAGGTTCTGATCTACAAACCTCAGTGCACGAGATGGTCTGTAGGGAGTGATCAAATCACAGACATATGAAGGAGCTTGGCCATGGAGGGCTCTAAAGTCAGCACTAAGATTTTACATTGGATCCGGTAGGCAATCGGGAGGTTTTATCTTAGTCAACAAAACTGCAATGTCCTCTGAAGTGACAGGATGAAAAGTTGACCATGTTTCTGAAACAGGCTCCACTGCAACAAAATCATCACAACAAAGAGGTGGGAGTTGGGCTTTGATCCTCTTAGTCTTGTTTGCAAAAAACTCAAGAAGTTCATTGCTGTCAGCTTTGCAGGACACAGGGGTTACTGGAGCTGCAGGGCAAACAATGGAATTTATGGTGTCAAACAAAACTTTAGGACTCTTCTTGTTCAGGGATATTAGCTGAGTCAGATCTGACTTCTTTCACCATCTCATTGTATGAGGACACAAGATCCCTAAGGTGTAGCCTGTGGACCATGAGATTGGTGGATCTCCAAAAGACGCTCAGTTTGACGACACTGTCTCTTTAAATTTTGAATAGTTTCATTATCCCAGGGATGCACTTTTTCTGTGATAAATTGGATTTGACAGGGCCACTTAATCCAGAATTGTGACACAGTGATCATTAAAACAATCAACCAGACTGTTCACATTGAAACATTCTTCCACTGTTCAGCAGTGTTCAGCAGTGCTGGCAGTGATAATGCGCCTTTGAGAAATGATGCTTGAAGAAGCTGGCTCAGAAGGGACATTTAACTCAAAGAAGACACCACTATGATCACTCATATGCACATCCTCCACACACAGATTAGCAATGCTCAGTCCAAGAGAAAAAAACAGAGTGTGGCCCTTCTGATGGGTTGGTTCAAAAACGTGCTGCTCAAAATTAAAAGTTTCAGTTAAAGATAAAAAAGTCCATTGCAGAACAGGATGAGCTGTCAGATACATGGAAGTTAAAATCTACAAGTATTAAAACCTTTTCCAGTTTTATAATCGAAGTCAGGAAGTCACTAAAATCCTGTAAAAAGGGGGCAGCAGGACCAGGTGGACGGTATACCAACACAACAATAAAATGGATTTGAGGATTTAAACTTTGACTGACAAAGATACAAAAGAGGAAAAATATTGTGAGTTTAGGTCTCTGCATGTGTAGCTGTCTTTGTAAACAACAAAAAAATTGTACAGAACATTTGTTCAAGCCTTAGATTAGTTCCTGTAGCAATATTCAAAGCTGCTTTTCCAGAAAAGGCTCTTAGAGTTTGATTTGCACATTCAATCCTGTTAATAACTTTTTGGCAACTAATCAAACAACCAGTGTAAAGTTTGAGCAAAAATATCTCAATTATGCAAAAAATATACACAAATAGTTTTTTTCATACCAAATAATGACAAACCTTCAAGTAAAATTACCTTTAAATAACTCTTGGCAGCAGTGCGGCAGGCCTTGTAGTAATCTTTGTAGTCCAGGCTTTTGGTTTGCTCGCCCTCTTTCCAAGACAAAGCTGTGTAGTCACCAAAGCGCTCACTGGCTGAGGTGAACATTTGGTTGACGGTCAAAGGAGGTTCAGCTGCCACACCAGACTCCCCCATCCTGAGTTTGACCTCAGCATCCCCATGTGACGTCCACAGAGAGAACTCGGGTGCCCTGTCTTCACTGAAAGATGTGCACATCATTCAGATTGTTTGACTTTAGAAGTAAACAAAGTTAACACTCTCCTAATTCTTAAGCTTTATCTTACATCATAAAAATTTGGAATAAACCTACACAACACATCCAAAATATGCTGACAAAGTATTAGCATTTTCTTTAAAGGGTGATTTTTTGGCACCATTGTGTAAACAAAAGCAATTAATTTAAAGTAATATTTTATAGTGAGAAACTTCAGGAAAAAATGATCATTATGATGGAAACTTGTGGAAACATGACAGATTTTTGACAGTAATATTTGACACCAGAAATTCCGGTAGTTTTCTAAAGGGATAGTATTTAAGAAATAAAGAGGCACAAATGTAGTTTATGAGTGTCTGTTGATTAGGGGGTTAAACCAACAAATGTTTCCTAAGAGCAGCTGTGTCTGCAGCTCACCGCTCCCCCAGGGTATGGATCAAATTTCACACGCCTTAGGTGCGTGACAACTAATCAGAAAAAATAAAATAAAAGCTGTATTTTTTTAAATGAGAAGTCCACCTTTTGTTATGCAACAAATTACATTAAAAGACCAACTAATGCAGGGAAAAGTGTCAAAGTTGAATTTCAGGGAAGGAAAGAGGAAGAGGGTTTGTTTCATCAATGGCTCTGACTCCGCTTCCTCTGGAAAAATTTTTTAGACACAAACGCTGATCACAGCAAAATAGAGAGCGCACTGCTGTTTGTTCACCAACATTTACGATTTAAATCCGGCTGCTCTGACTTCACCGATGCACCAAATTAGACAGAGTAAACATGCACACAGGCCTCACCCTGTTCTGCGTTTGTCCTCTGCTGATCTGGGACTGCGATGATTTCCAGCGCAGCCTCAGCGTCCCTCTCCCCCGTGGACTCTTCCTCTGAGGAGTCGCTACGGAAAAGGAAGGGGAAAAGAACACGTCATTCCCTCTGACAGGACAGATTTCCCAAGTGATACGTAGCATCTGAGAGAAAATTCTGGAAGTCGAGTCGTGAGGTGAAAAACTCCCCTAACAATTTTTTAAATATATTTTTTGAGTCTTAATGTAAAAAAAAAAAAAAAAAACACAGATGAAGTCACGGAGTCAATAAAAGCTTAGTTTCTCTCCAGTCTGTAAATAGTCCAAAAACAGCACAGTTTGTGGTCTGGCATACTTTGCTGTGTCCGCGTGTTCATAATCAGGAGAAGCTTCAGAGTCTCTAGCAGGACAGGATGGTTCCGGAAACCCCACTTCTTGAGGACGCTCCATAACCACGGGCTCAGACATGGAGTTGGGTTCTAATGCGGTCACTGAAATAATAAAAACAAGAAAAACAAAAGCTTGTTAACTATTAAACCGTGATCATTTAGTATGTTTAACTTGTAACAGGGAGATGACTTTCAGTACAACCATAATATGAGGCAGGCTGTAAAATAAGACCACACCACTCACTGATTAGTTTTGTGTGATCAGAAGTTTACAAATGAAAAACAAAGAGATACAAGCTAACAAGGCATCAAACTGATATCTGAACTAAGATGATGTGTCCAGTTTCTTGCAACACTTCAGCATGATCTGCAGTCACATGGGATTGTTGTTAACTCCCCCAAAGTCATTGCTCATGGGTCATATTGAACCTTTCAACAGTTCCTATTGGTCACAAATTCATCTTCCATGCTTGTCTTCAAACTTTAGTGAAATCAAACAGTAAACATTGATCATAACTTTTATTAAGCTCCAAACACATTCCAGTCATCGATCTGTACCACTGCCTTTGAGAGGGCCTACTACGTCCAGTACAATCGTGGCGTCTTTTGGTTAATGCACTGCGACAGCTGGAGGAGCATATGGAGCCAGCAAGTTTTAGTATCCACAGAGATAACATTGTTTGATCACACGTTTATTGCTCTGTTTGGTCAACTGACTCTAAAGCCAGACACTATAATGCAAAGAAGAAAACGGCCAGTGACACGTAGGACTAAAGGATTACTGATTAATCCTATTCAACCATTTCTCATTTTAGAAAATGTATCAAAGTGATGAAGAATTAGATCTTGGTCTGTTTTTGATTGTAAAAAAGATTTAATATCAACTATTTTATTGAGTTCAGCTCTATCCCAAGCAGTGCTGAGCTAAACTTGTTTAAGGTCCTGAGGCTTTTTGTATCAAAGTGTTACACTCAAAGAAGGTCATGTGGGCTAAACTTCAAGGGGGGGAGCAAAAGCCTGAAGATCTCTCACAATAGATAGCACATTTTTGTGTCTCTGTTTTTTCCGAAGCCGTCTGCAGACGGGTGGATGAAGGTGGGGGCAGGGTTACAGCAGACCAGACCAGACTAAAAACCTTCACTTCTGTCTTTAAGGGGGAATGAAAGTGGAAGGTAGAGTCAATGCAAAACTCAAGAAGATTTTGGGATGTTTGGAGGAACTTAAAAAGTTACCCAGAAACTATCACTTTATAGTCCCTTGCCTTTCATTTATCTTATAAAGAACTTATAAAGAAAATGGGTTTCACGATGAATCAATAATCGGCAAGACAATCAAAGTTATTTGTCCAAATTGCCATGAAAGCTCCCCAATCCACCTCACCATTCATCTAACTGGCTTTATAATATCAAAATCATATTTTCTTTCACTTTCGTAAAATCAATCTACATAAATCCTAGGTAGGCACTTGAACTGTGTTATGATAGTTTGAATCATTTGATCGATGTTATGCAGCAAATGGACAGACACATTACACCTACCACCAGTTATTATTTTGATTTGCACTCAATTTTTAAATCTGCAAGCTCATTTTCTGTTGACCCTTTAAAACTAACAGATGACAAACTTCACCCTAGAACACTTTCTCTATAGAAAGTTACACTGTCACTTCTGATACGTAGTTTTTACCTGATATAATATACCCAATAAAAAGTATTTGCCACAAAAAATATATCAAAATATGACAACAAACGATCAACTAGTTTTCTTTTATTATTAACTTAGTACAAAGCTAAACAACAGCGAAAATATAAAAATATTGGAGGATCCTAAAAATATGCTTGAAAATTACTGAAAAATAAGAAATTTTGAGAACAAAAAAATTCCTAATAAAAATAGTAATAGCAATTACTGGAGACTGGACATGTAAGACTTTACCCAGGGACCCCTCACACTCAGAAAATGCAACACAATGAAAATTATGTAAATACTTTTGCTTGGGCGAAAATCATCCAGAGATAGTTCTCTAGGGTTAAGAAACTATTTACCATGTTTTCACAGAGCAGCCATGAACGAGATTTAGATTTACAGCACGAACTCTCAGAGTTCCTATTGACAGACTACAGTCGACAGAAGATGATAGCAGTGATTCACTGGCTGTGTCATGCAGAGAGAGGAACACAGCAACAGTTGGAGGATACAGCTCACACTAAACCTCTTATTCCTTTACCCTGATTAGCAGACAACATGTGTGTCTTCTAAATAAACAGACTTTCTTCAATTAAAAATCTGCTTTCCCCTCATATTAAAATGATGGGTTTCCCCAGGCATAGAGTCAGGCTTTTTTGCTTAACCTTTTGAAAATCCCCACTGACTTCATTTTTTTTCATCTCATATTTTCTAACACAATCCACCACACTGCCATATTACGTTATGTGAGTTGCAACTGTCGCTTTGGCATGAAAATAATTAAAACAAATAACATTTTTAAAACATCAAGCTTTAAAAATGAACCGTCTTCACAGCCTGCAGTATCGATGACAACAATACCCTTTATTAGAGATTTATGAATATGAAAGTAGAGTGGAATAATGCTGAAGTTTCATTTATTACTATTTGGAAATATAAAAAGAAGTCAAGATTGTGATTGTGAACCAAACAAATAAGGGAAAGGCTGCGTTAGCCCCCATCTGATGGGGTTACACCCATCTGAGCACAAGTCTGTTGAAACCACATTACCTTTAAAAATCTATCTTAAAAAAAAAAAAAGAAGCATGAAATCCTAAATGTCTTGCATAAAAATTATCATATGAGTAATAAAAATAATTTAATTAGTCATTTATAATTAAAGGAAAAAATTAAATAAAATTGGGGTGTTGATACAAATAACCATTAATATTACTTAGTTTTTGTATAACCAATGTATTAACAAATCATATATGACACTAAAAGCAATTATAAGTGTTTAAATGTGAGAGTGAAAACAAGCATTTGGCTTCCTCCCTTTACATTAAAAATAACTTTATTTTATGAGGTACTTACATTGCATGGCTGAAACTCTCTCCTTTGGTTCTATTCTTACAGCTTTTCGTGGTGATAATTCCTTTTTCTTTATGTTGAATTCTGCGGCTTGGGAAACACGGAGAACCGGTAGCTGAGTCTACAACTGAGGCTGCATATCATTCATTTTCAAACACCAGCCGGCTCTACAGGCTCCTCCCCCCGGCTGAGGACCCCACCCTAAACAGGCAGGCCAGCTTCCTGCAGCTGCGGCCCCGCCCTCCTCAACCCAAAGCATTCTGATTGGCTGAATCGGCTCACACCACACAGCCTTTTTCTATACAAGGGTACGCCAACCAATGAGAGGTCGGAGATGGAGGAGGAAGAAGAGGGGGGTTGCAATGAGGAAGCTACACACATTCCCTCTTGACAGATGATGCTGTGAAACTCCCGCCCTTCCCCCAGCACAGAAAAATGCGGCATTACACGCATACACATTGCAGATCTGCTGGCTGGGGTCACTATCAGGCACAAGGTTTCTGAAGGGACACGCTCAAAAGCTGCACTTTTCTCTGATTATGATACTTTTTTGCTTGCCATAGCCTGAAATTTAAACAAGCAAGATGAAGACACCCACATCCTGCAACCTACGACTTGTGAATTCACTCAACCTTTCACACAACTCATAATTGTAATTTTACGAATTGAATACCTCCAATATATAATCATTGTAATTAAAGTAGGGTTTTTTTCTTATAAAATATATCATTTACAGACATTCATTTTGCATAATTGCTTTAACCATAGTTTCTGACCTACTTTTAGTTCTCAAATTGAAAACTTGCCACCCACTACTAGACAATCCAGAAGGACCACTTTGAGTCACATCCTGACAAAGGACTCATTTATAAATCTATGACAGCTCCATGTAAATTTTTGGAACGCACGCACACAAAAATAAACCTTTCATGTTATTTCCGCCAAAACCTGTGGTCTGAACCCTTCCAGTGATCATCTAAAGTGAGCTAAAACTGCAGCAGTTTCCTTTTGTCAGAGTCGCATGTGAAACCATGACCTGAAGAAACCTGAACCTGAACTCAACAGAACCTTAAACACAGTAAATGAACCTTTGGTTGCATCCCTGTTTAGGTTTCAAATATTTTTGCAATATCTTGCATCAATACTTGAGAAAATATTCAAAAATCACAAAAGTGTGCTTTTCCTAATGAAAAACTTTAGCCAATGAGATGAACAGACATCACCACCACACCACATCATCACGTGACACCCAGATGTCTGCTGATCTAGTGTCCGCATGCGCAGAAAAAACTAAATGCTCCCAGATGATGCTCATTTGTCATACATCTTTGTATCACCTACCACATACTGTTATGAAATGTACTTTGAAAATTTCCCCTACCATATCTAAGCAAAACAATCAAAAATATATGTATTTTATTAAAAAGAAAAAGTGTTTTCAGTCTTCACTGCCTTAAATCCTTCTTTAGTTGTGGACAATAAATACTGACTTAGAGTTTTGTCAATTGCTTTAAAGAATACATAAGCAGGATTTAAGGGTTATAAAAATGTTGTAAAGTATTCCAAAGAGAGATAATAATGTCAACAGCTTGAGAACAGTAGGTCATGCTGTCTTCACTATAGTGTCGGTCTATATTAGACGATATGAGTGACAGAAACATCAATGAGACGGCAAAAAGAGAATGTTAGCTAAGAGCTCTGCAGTACTCTTTGATGCATAGATTGTATATAGTTGATTCAAACAGCTAAATGACAGAAATGCCTAATACAAAAACAAACAATAAAAAACAGCTTATGACAAACCTTGAGCAAATCACAACTACAAATAGCTTTTTGGTATTTGATGTTGAATTGTAACTAACTGAATTGAAATTCAACTAATTACAGTCAAACTAAATGAATTAAATTACAATTTCTTAGAGCAAAAGTCTGAAATGCATGATGGCCTTGGTAACTGAAATTGGGTTTTGTTTTCTAAAATGCCTGCTGTTTTTTTTAATATGTTTGTCCTTTTTACATTTTTGTTGTGTTCTTTAATATAAAATGATTTGGTGTTGAGTGAATTGTTGTTGTGATTTGCACTTTAGGGCCACCGTACAAGACCTTCCATTGCAACAAAACTGCAACTTTATCTAATATACTGCAGTTACACGTACCACCACACGGTTGAATGAAAACACATTAGATGTTAATGGAATTCAATTCCAAAGCGACCTTAAAACTTTTTTAAGTCACCATTTCTTGTTATTTGCAGAATTTTTTTTTTTATTTGCAGTTACTTTGTTTTGCTGCAATGATGGTCTCAGCCACCGTAATAATGTTTTGACCATTGAGAGCTTATTTTTCTTTGTTTTTAATGCTAATGAAACGTGGAAAAACGTTGTTGGCTCAGAGAATAGACCGCAAACAATAATGTACTAAGCTGGCTGTAACGTCACCCATAGAAAAATACCTCACCTCCAGCTCCAGCAAAATGAAGCAATTTTTCGCCCTATATGGAGCCAGTTGACAGTGATCGGTCCAAAGTGGTTTGAGTCACGTTTCTATGGCAACTACTGTCGCCAAAACTTTGTTTGAAGTCCATGCCCCTTTCACTGAAAGAGACTCGAGAGAATCTGTCAATCAAACGTTTGAGGTGGGACTAGCACCATATGCTTTTGTTGAAGCATCTGATTGGTCAGTTCATTACTTCAACAACTTGTGATAAAAAAAGGAAGATGAAAATAAATTGGGTTAACAAGAAGATGTTAACAAAAAGTATCAGGAATCTATAGAGGTCAATGGGATTTTGGCTTCGTGGAGCCAGCAGGTTCTTCCTATTTGGAATGCGAGGGAGGAGGGGTCGCAGTGATTTTACAGTCTATGATTTGACATCAGATAAAAAAACATAAAAATAAAACTTACTTCAAAATATAACAAGTAGTTATGAATAAAATCCCTTTTTCATATACAATCAAATTAAAAGCATTTATTTTTTCAGACTGGCCACTTAGTTTGGACTATTTTATTATTAATTTTTTCTTTACGATGGTTAACTTTGAACTCTACGTCTCTATATTGTATAAACTTAACATTTAATGCTATTTGATACCAGTAGCTGTAGATTATGTACCAGATTATAAGAGTAAAATTCACTTGCCTTCTGTTTCTAACGTGCCTCCGATGATTGTGAAAACGATTGAGAAAGACTGTGGTTTATCTAAAACACCTGTCGGTCCCTTTGAGCTGTCTTCCTCACATCACCAAACCCGCCCACCATGCATAGTCTAGTGACATCATGTATTTTTCCCCAACTCACTGACCCCTAAAATGCTATTTTGTTGAAAGGAACAAAAAAACTTAATTTGAGAGAAGAGTATTATATTACATTTGTAATGGACTTGATTTTAGTTATTTAAAAAAAAAATCTAATTTCTCTTTAGAACAACCTTTAAGTGAAACCAAACAGTGAAAAACTAAATTTAAAAAACTATCAATTTGTTAAAATGACATTTAAAAGTCACTTAACTCTCATTTTCTGTTTTAAGATTTTTTTTTTGCCATTCATCAATTAAACTACTGAACTAAGAGTTTTTCCAAATATATTACTTCTTTGAAATTTAATTTTTTCCTTATTTTCATTATTTCATATCAGGTTTGGTCTTTGTCTGTCATAAGGCTGTGTTAAACTATTTCATTCTTTGATGTGCTTGAGGGAAATGTTCTGAAATGTTTGTATGCTACATTAATGAGCTGTACTTGAATTCTGAAATTTTGGATTTAAAAAAAATACTTTTTTTATTCAAAATTTGTGCGATGGTGCTGCCATCTAGTGGTACCAACATGAACCTACTGAAGAAAATAAATGTTGTTTTCTACTTTATAATTAATTTACAACTAAATGTTAAGCTATAGAGAAATATTACATAAATTAATATGGTGCCCTGTTAAAAAAAATTGTGTATTTTTGATGAGAAAAAAAAAGAATAAATGGGGTATATTTTTATTTAACAAAAAATACCATTAGGATGCAATTTTTCTTTACTGCTAGAGCTAAATAGCACCCTCTCGTGGTTGAATTTAATATGACAGCTTAACTGGGCGGAACGCTTGTCCGTTTTGGTCCCTCCCTTTCAGACCGAGGGCTCTGACGTAGGCTTTCGAGGGTAGCAACAGTTGCCTTGAGACCCCGTCGCTCTATAGTGACTGTAGTCGTGGAGACAGTTACTTACCAACGGGCGCAACACTCAGCAACAGCAGCAGCATCTGGAAGTCAGAGTGGAAAAGAGAGCAGAGCGAGGGCAGAACTTTTCTCAAACAAAGGTGACTATGTGTTTATAGAATTTACAAACAATTGTTTTCTTACTATATTATATATAAACAAAAAATTAAATAATCGAACGGGTTATCCACAACATAACTTTCCCTTGTTTGTGGCATTCGCTCCAAGTTGCTGGCGGCTTCCTTCCTTCCTTCTACCTTTTTTACAAACCGACATCCTCCTCTTGAGCGAGCGTGTCCGTCTGGTATAATTGTCAGCAACAGCTCGCTAGCAAACATCTTTATTGTCACTTCCACTCTTAGCCGATTCGGCGTCAGTTTACACTTGTTGCTACGTTGTTGTGCTTGTGTGTGGAGACTAGAGCCACACTTCTTTTCCAGCTCAATCCCAGCAGGACACGAGCGGCTTGAATACAGCTAATGCTAATGTGGTCACAGCCTCAGGAACAAGTTTGCGATGAGTTCACACAGAGGCGTTCAGGTTGTTTAATTTAGAGAAGGGGGGATTTTACCCCCCATCGAAGCGTGATTTAGTCTCGTGGGAAGTATTTGCACCGTGAATCCAAACTGTTAATAACGTCTTCCTTCACAATGGCAGGAGTTAAGTTGTCAGGTGCGTTTTTGACTCACTATTTTTGACATTTAAAAACATAATTCCCATCACTCAGTCATATACAGCCATGAAAATGGTTGTATTTCACTCAATATTTATTTGGTCGTTTCTAAAACCCCCAAAATGTAGTTAAATTAAAGGAGAAAAAGTGTTTTAGATCTAGGAAATGACTAAAAATGATATTTTGTGTTACAGCTAGGTGGTGCCACTGTGTGACTGTTATTTTCTTAATGCTCTGTGTTGTTTACTGTTTAAAGTCTTGTGGAATTTCAAAACTGATTTCTTCATACTTGTATGCAACAGATTTTCATGTATAGTTGGAGTAGTTTGAAATTTTAACAGGACATTTATACTGCAGCTCAATAATTTGACTATTAGGAGAACTTGTGGTTTAACTGAGCATCACCTAGTAGAGACAAAGTTGAGACTAATAAAACTTTTCCCGTCTGTACATGTTTACATTTTGAAAGAATCAATGCAACCTTTGATTAACAGGACCACTTTTATTTTTTTATTGAAATTATTGACAGTTATCACATTTATCTTCTGACTAAGCCTGCAAATAGAAATGTAAAGAGCTGCTGACTCGATGCATGTTTTGGAACAACCATTGTGAACTTTAACATTTTTACAATTTTCTAGTGTAGTTTTTGCAGCTTTAGCAAAATCTTTATGTGAAATTTTGGATTTTCTCAAGTATAGCTCTTGGATGCAATTAACTTTTATACAGACTGATACCAAAGCATAAGGATTCTTCACTTTATGCACCCTCGCTTTGACATTTCAAATGCACATTTTGTAAAAACAGGAAATTTGTTAATGCTAAATTTTCCTTTTAGAGAGTAAAAGTTTAATGTTGGATGAATTATTTATCTCTGGTGCAGAATTTGTTCTTGTTCTGTCCAGGATTTTATTACCGTTTCATTTAAGTATTACTAGATAAATTGTCAATTTCATGGCTAAAATCTAACTCGAGGTGTTTATTCACAGCGACAAAACATTAAAATGCAGACAGCTGTGTCAACAGTGAGTAACCCCCTCTAACCTTACCATTTGAGCACAGCTCTCATGTAAAGATGGCAACTTGATGCACTAATGCACATAAATCATGGAAAGAAAATAATTCAAAATGAAAAAAAAAAAAATTCTTATAATCAGGTTATTTTCCTTGCATATTCTTAATTCAAGCTAACTAAAAGTGTACCAATATTTCCATTGTAATTGGTATTTTTGTCGACATTAGCATTATGCTAAATAATTGAGCTAATTTGGACTTTTGTGTGGTTGTGTTGTTCACTCGTTGTTGGTACTTTGATCGTATAAGAGAACTGGATGTAGTGAGTGTGACGTCACCCAAAGAAAGCGACTTATTTCTGATTTCAACGAAATGAAGTCCATTCCATTTATCTACATTACTGTCGCCATGTTGGAACCAGAGATTGCCTGTAGTGGTTGTTCCGAGTTGGTCTGTCTACATTTCTATGGCAACCTCTCTCTCCAATCAGGAGTTTGCATTTTTGAAGACCACACCCCTTCCACTGAAAGCAAGCTTAGGAGAATCTGTCAATCAAATTCTTGGAGCGTTTGACGCAAGACCACATTACCCTATCGAAGCATCTGACTGGCCAGTTTATAGCTTGAATAACTTGCTCCACAGCAAAAATGTAATAAGACAAAAAAACAGGATTAGCAAGAACTTGTTTAAAAAAAGATAGCAGAGCAAAAATGCTGAAATCTTATTTCACTATACTATATGGTACATGTGTCCATAATTCCAAAATCCAGTATCCTAGAAATTTCCCAGAAGTCCCTCTAAAAAAACCAGTGTGCATCGATGCTCACTAGATTGGCGAATACAGACCACAATGCATTGTTTTGAATCATTTTTTTATGTGAAAAAAGTATTTTAATTGATCTGTTATAAATAATCAAAGTTTAATCTTCAGTGGAATCATAAATAGTCTTTATAAAATGGTAATATTTATTATGTCGGAAAATTCATGACATTTATTTGCCGTTAAAAAAAGAAGAAAAGTGAGTATGGCGTCCAAATTGCTTGTAAAATCTGAACAGTCCTGCGTTAGGGAGTAGGACAGGAAATCTGATATAACTTACTTGTTTTCTTTGGTTATTTAATTAAATCAACATTAGCATAATACAATAGCTAATATTAGTATTCCTGTAGATTTGTTTTTGCTTATTTGATATTAAGGCTAAAAATCAGTGTTATCTTGGGCTGGAGGAAACTGAGCATTTGATTTATTACTCGTCGATGTTGCCGTTATCGATACCAATATCAATATTTTTCATAAATGTTTTGGATGTGACATGAACCTAAAAAACCTCAATTGTTTTTAACTGCTGGATATAGTTTTTTGTAAGTCTCCCTTTTTTTAATTACTTGATAAACAAAAAAACAATATTTGGAATTAAATGGAAAGTAGTTTATTAAAAGCTGAGTCATTTTGGCAGATATATAAAAGTTTCAAACAAAAGTGGAAACATCGATAACTGTGGGCTAGTATTGATCTGATGTCGGTGCCAACTTCAGATCAATATTATCCAGATCGATCTGCCCAGCTCTAAGTATTATCCTTGTTGGCTATGCTAACAATGCTATATTAGCATGAACATGCCAGAACATTCAGCAAGTCTCACTTTTCTCTAATGGTTATAATTCAATTTCAAATGGTGTAAATAGAACCTATAAGGCTTTGTTGGAGCGGGGCCCAGAATGGGGTGACGGGCCATTGTGAATGGTTAGGGCCATCTAATGCTGATGCAGCTTTAATTGGGATTGAATGCAGGTCATAAGAGAAAGTTCACACTGATGTCATGTTTTTTCCTAATAGTTTTCCCTCAGAGGTGTTTTCCCCTTAACTCAGTTTTGTTCTAATTTGTTAGCTTAAGAAACTGTGTTTGCATCCTGTGAGTGTTTTGTTGCGTAGCAGCTCGTCAATCTAAGTATTGCACAAAGTTGTCCTTTTGTTGACCCGCGTTCCTCTCGTCCAGCCCTCCTTCCACTCCATCTCTAAAATTGCTGGTATGGTTTTTGCACAGCTATATCAACCGTTAGCCGTGTCCACTCTTTCCTGCACTTGTGTTTTCGTACGCGTGCGCGCGGCTCAGCCAACAGTAGGACAGCTGCAGCAGCCTCTTGGGTAGTGGGTGACTGGAGCCAGTTTTAGTCGCATGTTCTGCATGTGTACATGTGCTGTTTCTGTGTGCATTCATGAGTGTGTTGTGTCGCTGTGTGTGTTTGCCCGTGCTGTATTTAGCTATCTTGATGAGGCCCACTGTTCCCTGAGGGAGCAACTTCAATCTAATTCAGTAGTCAGCTGCAGATACAGACATAGACCTGATAACTGTCATCTGCTTTACTGCTGCTGTGTACAGTTCATCACATATACTTTACCTCCTGCTGTGATCAGTGAGCGTCTTGCTTTTGCACTTATGATTGTCTTATTTTTGAACAGTTTTAATGGTTTATCCCACAACTCCAGTCAACTGCATGTCAGGAAATCACGAAGCAAAACCGAGGGACAGAGATGGCGGGGGTGCCTCATGGGGCTTGTTAAGTTGGAATTAATGATGCAATTTTCTACACATCAGATGTTTCAGTTTCACAAACTTCATAACTCATTGATTTGCTAAAGGCGTTAAACCATTATTTCTTCAGAACTGAAAGGCTGTCACGCCAGCATTAAGCCATCCATGTAAAGAGATTTTGGAAATCACTGCAGGCTTATGCTGCTAGGAGACGACAAACAAATCTTGTTGTATGTTGGAAAATGCCGTTAATGGTTGGGCGCTGCGCGGTAACAAGTTCGAACTTGTTGTAAAATTAAACGGTTTTCAGTCTGTCTCTGCTGCGGGGTTGTCATCGGCTGCATTCCTCGCATTCCACCTGTTGTATCGTAGCTACACAATTGGTAATTAAATTTCCCGCAGCAAACAGCGGTCATATTAGCATTAGAATTAACTCTACCCCCACCTTTTTTCAGCCTCAGATAACAGCTGTCCCCATTCTCTCTCTGCCTTTTTTTAATTAAAAAATGTAGTTGGCAATAAAAAATAAAAGTGGCATCTTGTGAATTTTGTACAAGTTTGATTAGGAAAGAAGGAGATCGAGAGTCGTCTTGGATTAGGGCTTTCTGAGGTTGTTGATCCAGACTTATGTCCAGAACCTGGCAGTGTGCAAATGAATAAGAATTTATTTAAAAAAAAAACAAGAGCTGCTTAAATGACTTTTGGATCAAGAAGTCTTCCCAGCTCACGCTTGACTGCTTTCATTGTCCACCCTAATATTGCTAAATCTCCTGGGGGGCTTAAGGACCCTGTTGTACTGGATATCTTCATTAATTCTTTGGGATTTCTTTGATACCAACTTGCCTCCTGGGTGTCACAGAAGTTGTTGCAGAACAGAAACCAACATTTAATTGAGCCAAAGTTGTGTAAAAGTGTAGCACAGTGAGGAGCAAAAATAGATCACTTGTTTTTTTTTTTGCAAAGTCACTAAAGCTTGTTAGCATCATCATAATGTGCGTGAGGAGTTTTTTTGAAGTAATGCCCTAAACTGAAGGATTTTCTATGAGCATATGGTCAGTGGAGAAGAAGGATTTGAAGTGATATAAAGGAATTATTTGACTCGCTAGCATGTTCTTTATGCTATGATTATCTGATTTGCTTTCCAAGACGAAATGTCGTTGTTGTTCTCATATTTTGTGATATAAATGACTCCTAAAAGTGAGAATTATATTTCAGTGCAACTTTTATATGATTTTTTTTTCTCTTCATGCATTTTTTGGCTGCTACGACTTTTACTCTGGATCGACTTATAGCCTGAAAAGCATGACACATTGATTTTTGTACTACGATATAAAATGTGTAATTAAAACTCATAACATCGCCATGGCAACTGACGCTGAAAATGTAGTGTAAAATATTTAAAATCGTTTACATTAAACAAAAGAAGAATCAACTGGTATGTCTGGATATTAGGAGCGCTGTTATGTTTCTGATGATACTATTTATAGAGGACTCTTGATCTGAAAGGAGAGGATGGGTGGATTTTATTTTTAGTGTCTACTTGTAAGTGTGCACAAGATTCATTTGGTTTTTCATGTGACAAATGTGCAGCTATGTTTACATGCCGCTGACACAAAAAGACACATCCGGTCAGAATTCTTGGATTTAGTTACTGAACTGATAACCAGTTTGTGTGACATTGCTTAGTGTTATCCCAGTTGTTAGGCAGAACGAGGGAGGAAACAAAAAAATATACTCCAAGGGTGCTTCTATATTTTGGCCTCAACAAGTGATGAAAGACTGACACTTCAAAGTTCTCAGTGAAATAATATTATTATTATTGTTTGTACTTTTGCCTCAGGGAATGGTGTGAATTAATACGTTGATGACAAGTTCTGGCGCAGTGTTTACTGTATGAACAAGTTGGATCAGTATCAGACTTAAAATATTAACTGATGACTAATTGTTTTAGTCGAGCAGCACACTCGGTATGATGAGCCCTCCAGTTGAATCTCTCTGTGCAGTGAATGACTGCCAAGTAGACTGACTCCACAAGTGTATCGTGCTGTCTATCTTTACTTTATCAGGCAAGAAAATCAAAGAAGCATTCTGCCAGCTTAGCAGAAAGCAATGCGCTTCCGTGAGACAAAAAGCTGCAGAGTTTGCAGATCGAAATGACTCCTGTTCAAAGCAAGTTTAGACGAACACTTAAATGCATTAATGTGTAAGATTTGATAAAAGTAAAGCAGTTTTTGTTTCATTTACGAATCTAGAAGAACTAAAAGGAAAAATGTTGGTTAAAGTCCCACTCCAATTATCTTTTCATCTTAAAAGCAACTGTTCATTTATTTTTAGCCAAAACCACAAAACCTGTCTCACTTTTAGCAAATAGTTTCTGCAGAGCGGCAGTAGTTCATCAGAAATTACAGAGACGGACAAAGCAAGGCTGTTAAGTCACTCAAAGAAAAAACGTACCTCCAGTTCCAACAAAATGAAGTCAATTCAGTCGCCATTTTGGGACCATATGACATTAGTAAGAAGTGATTAAACCAGTTTATAACTTGAATAACTTGCGATAAAGAAAATGTATCATGAACAAAAAATAGGTTTAGCAAGAACAGGCTAAAAAAAAGACACTAGAGAAATAGTGGTTATTCTGACGAACAGAATGACTGAGTAACAACTGTTTTTTTTTCAATAGAAGTCCTTTGGCTTTTTGGGACCAGCAGGCACTTCCTATTTGAAACACAAGGAAGGAGGGGATAATTAGTCCAGTTTTCTTTATGTACTGTCTATAATGCCCTCCCCACTAGCTTACAGTCCCTCACAATCCCCCACCCCACCTAACATTAGTGGTACAACAACAATGGCGAGCAACATTGGAGCTATCCAGCCATACAGTTTCAACCAGATTCCAGCTCAGGAGAGGAAAAAGAAGACGTATATGGATATATTTGTCTACAAGCAGATAAATCTAAATAAAGCCGAGCTGAGCCAAATGTAGCTTCTACTTCACACCTACACGTTTTTTCCAATGGCATTTGTTCCTGATTTACAACAATTTGAATAAGAGATACTCAAAAATGCAACTTTAAGACTAATTTTCTTTACTTAGGTTCTCTGTTATGAGAACAGCGCCTCAAGAACTTGTTTAAATGGCAAAAACACAATTTTCATCTTTAATTAAAATCTCCTTTAGGATCTAGGGATAGATAAGGACCACTTTGAGAATAATGACTTTAAAGTAAAAGAGACACTACTTCAGAAAGTCATTAGTATATAAGCAGCAATGATTCAAGTGATCTTCATGTTTTTGTTCAAATAAATAAGTTTTAATGGCGATGCTTTCCATTTAATATCAGATTCTCGTTGCCAGCTGTGTCCACCCTTCGTTTGGATGAGGACATGTAGTTTTAGATCACAAACGGAGCAGATGAGGGCCGGATGAAGATAAGGGGTTTGGAAATCTCATAAGGGTAAGGTGAGGCAGGAAAAAAGGGTGTTAAGGGGGGAGGGTGAAGGGTGAGGCATAGTGTAGCTCTCCGTCGAACACACGATCTCCATGGCAACTATTTGATCTCTCTCTGTGTCTGTCAGGCCTGCAGTGCACATGGTGACAGAGTGGACAGGTTGTGTTGATGACCAGAGGTGGAGAGGCAGGAGTATTCTTGGATCCAGACATTAGTCCCCTCCTCCCACAACACCCACACATACACACACTCCACCGTCTTCAGACTCAAAAAGCTCTTTTGATTGGATTAGACATGAATTAATGAGACAAGCTTGAAGAACAGTCCCTGGTGTGGAAATCTCTTATGATATCTTAATTTTCTCTTTGTGTGAGCACGTGACCCTTGTCTGATCTTGTTACAGACTGTTAAGTTTGAACAAGTATAAAAATAAGAGCAGAAAAACAGCATTTTCTGTAAAAAAATATATATAAGCATCGAGACAAAGGTTGCTCACATCCACCTTATTAAATATGCATAAGGCCCTCATGATGTCAGGTTTTCTTTTATCTGATATTTCTCTTTCGATTTTCTTTTTAGACCTTTTTCGGAATCGATGGATACAGTTGCACACCCACATGGCTTTAAGGACACCATGGGTGGCTGTGGTTCAGGCAGTGCAGTGGGCTGCTCATTAAACAGGTTTGGAGTTCAGTCCACATGTGGAAAAGTCATGTTTCCTCCACTTGGCAAGAATCTTGCAATCCTTAAACGAAAAGAAAAGATAAATCATCTCTCTCATCCTTTTATATCTTTTCCCCTACAGATGTTTCTCGAGAACCAGCAGCTGTCACCTTTTTTTTTTTATATATATATCATCTTGTATAAAATGGTTGCTCTGCCTAAGCTGTTTACCAGTTTCATCTGCTTAAAAAAGTTTGGATGAACTGAACTTGGTGGAAAAGCTCTTGCAAAATAACAGTCTTTCAATTGTTCTGCCTTTAAATTGTGTTTTTGACAACATTTTAGCTATACAAACAAAAAAATGTCCCCCTTTCCTCTGTAATCAAGCAATAGCTACAATGTCTTTACATGTTTATGTTGTTGCAACACATTCTCCCAAATGTCCCCAAGTGTCTGGAATTAATAGCTTACATAGTATTTATTGTTGTAAGTTCCTACTTAGCGTGAGATAGATGGATCAGGTGGGGGATGGCATTGTTTGGTTTGAGAAGTATTCTGTTGGTTGCATAGCAACAGGCTCCTGGAAACGGGAGTGGACAGTGTTGCCACTAGCAACGAATGTTGCTCTGCAAACAATGTGGGCCAGTGCAAACATGAGCCAAGACTGGGCTCTAGCTTTTAATTGAACATCTGTACGTGTTTTTTTTTTTTTTTCTGTTATGAGTTCTGTTTTTAGTAAAATATTTCAGAGGTTTAATGTGTCACATATTGTAAAATGAAACACACAGGGATGTTTGGGTCATAAAAGAACTTTCCTAAAAAAACAAAAAAAAAAAAAATAGACTGGTTTCTACGTTTTAAAATCTTAATCTGGGATTAGTTTAAATGAAACCTGACTTTAAAATAGACTTGTGCGTGGAGTTGGCTTTGAGTTGGAGGTAGAAAGGATTGGCCCTTAACAGCAGACCATCCAGAGTTATCAGTTTTGCAGCAGTGTGCCTTGCCCCCTGCTGTGATCTAGCTCTGTGGCTTTCTTAGATGCTGGTGGGGAGTTTGTGTGGCTTTTAACCTTTCTCGAACACGGAGCTGAAAGGCTCCTTTAAGTCCTCATTGACTCCCTGTCTGTTGGCTTTAACTCAATGATTCGGCACACTTCACCATACATATTTTAAGCCTGCGCTTTAATGGATGAGAACACACAGGTCGAGCACTTCTTTCTTCATCTTCCAGCATCTCCTGATCCGCCCACTCCTAAATGACGTGAAAAAGTCTCATTTTTTCCTGCTAGTTCTTTTTTTTTTTTTTTTTTTACTCAGCTGTTGCTTCATGACACATCAAAATATTTTTAAAAAAAATACTTGAAGTATATATATTTCAAAAGTAAGATAAAAAAAGTATCAAAAGGCCTTGCAGGGGTTGTATAGGAGTTCTGAAACTCAAGCATGAGACCATTTCTCTGAACACATTTCAGTAGTTTGAACACAGACCTCCTCCACGCTGTCTATTAGTCATGTCGGCAGAGCAGTGTTTTTGTGTGTGCCATGCATGAGGGATGTCAACGGTGGCACACCCAAATCTGCTCTTTCTCCCTCTTAAAGCGACACTGTCCGGAGGCCTCGTAGAATACATACTTCTGTTCCTCTTCAAAATTTCAGGAGTTATTTTTTGCAGCACAGAGAATGTTTTTGTTGTGTTGCACAAGAAACTAGTTTCAAAATGTTGCCCCTCTTGCAGCTTTGGCTCTCTCTCGAGGAGTTTTCTGTTAAAGTGTGGCACTGTTTTTCCTCAAAGTTGAGTTCAGTTTTTATTCTTTAGCACTTTTTTTTTTTTTTTTTAGTGGCTTGATTAGCAGAACTGAGATTGGGTTCGATTTAGAACCAAAAGGAATAGAATCTCAATGGTGGGACTTGCAGGAAGAGGTGACATATTTATATGCCAAAGTTGACATTTGTTTTGTTTTTTAATTTTATCCGACTAAGGCTCAACTTTTTACTATTTTTTTTTTCCTCATTCTTTCTAATATAGGTGGAGTTTTCTTTATTTTGAATATTCTGCTGAAACTACCAGATCTCTTAGAAGTACATTTTTTTTTTGTCTTTTAGTTTCATGTTTACTTTATGAATAACCGCTCATGTCCATGAATAATCTTAGAACTGTTAGGTTTTTTTTGTTTTTCATGATGTCGTCAGTCTGCATATTTGAAGCTAAGTGGTTTGTTAGATCTCATTGCGTAAATGAAAATCGTGTTTTTGTTCATGCGGAGTGTCATGACTAATCAGCATGTCTAAAGCAGGTTATGTCTTGTGGCTTTTCTCCGCAATGCCCCTCTCTTCCTGCCACCCAGCCAACTCTGCCCTAAAATACAGACTCCTCATCAATTCAGCCCACCCCCCAGCTTTTCCCTATCTCCCTTTCTCTTCTTCCAGTCCTTCTCCTCCTCTTCTCTTTGTGGTTGCACTCAAGAGTTCCTGTGTAAAAAGCTTTATAAAGGGATGGGGGGAGGAAAGGGATGAGGGGGGTTGAGCTGGGGTGGTCGTCATGGATTCCTCGCCATGGCAACATACAAACGTTTACAAAGCATTGCGGTATTTCCTCATATCAGCTGGATTATTGGAACCCTCAGAGACCGGCGCTCATTTGAAACAAATGTTGGATATCATCAGAACCCCGATGGGGGCTGGAACCCCGTGGCCATTTTCATCCTTCCCGTCTTCTCTTTTTGGAGAGCAGAGAAGTTGTTAGGGAATTTTTTCCTGCTTACTCCCCCTTGCAGTTTCATTCTTCTCTTGTCCCTGCATTGCCCCCGCTCTTTCTCTCCTTTAAAAAAAGGCCTTTGTATCACTCCATTTTTAGCTCCCCTTTGCTATGCAGTGCACATTGTCACCCGGTGGAAAGCAGAGCAGTAAGTTTGTTCCTCTAGAAAGCTGCTCGGTCTTACGGGTGATTTCAAGTCTTCTATTATAACTCCATAGATGAATCACTCCTACCAGCTAGGTTCTGTGTGTTCAGTTCTGCTGGAGCTGCTTATTTTTCTATTGAGAAAAGCCGAGGGTGGTCAACTGGGGCTCGTAGGGTTTTGGTAACTTACCGTGACTTGGCAGAGCCAAAAAAAAAAAAAAAGAAGCCCTTTGAATGTTCTAGTGCCCCCTCAGGAAATGAGGTGTGTCGACGCATTAAAATGACTTATGGGGCGCCATTCTATTCCCTAAAACTTTACGTTTTACCAATAAAAATGGTCGGTTTCTTTCTGTTTTCTCAGAATGCAGAACGCAGAGGGAGGGTCAGACACCACGACCACCGTGGCAGCGCTGCGGACATCATCTTCAGCCCAGGCGCCTGTGGTACAACCCGTCCCAGCTTCACAGCAGGTACAGTAGCACTTGGATCCCGTTGTGTTAGGGCAGAAACAGCTGACCTTAGTCTTTAAGCCCATGGCTTTTAAATCTTAAGGTTTTAGATTTAAAAAAAAGGCTCCAAACAGAAATTTCTCAGTGCAGCGTTGCAGTCATATGAATGCTGTTCTGATTTGTACCCCATCGGCAGTTGAAGCTGCTGCCCTCAGCTCTGCCAACACATGCCTGTTGGATCAGTTTACCATATGAAAAGGCTGCATGGTGGCGGGGCGGCTGGGGTGTACACCAGATGCTGTCAGCTGTGATTTCTGTTCAAATGACTGACAAAACAAAACTTTATATAATTTTCATGCTGACTTTTGCCACATTTCCTGTCGGTTCTACGACTTTGTCCTTTACTAAGGGAAGCACAACAGATACAAAACAAGTCAGTCTGGAGTTGTGGTATGAACAAAATTTCCGAATTTTAACATTATAGGAATATCAAATCACTTTGAGATGTTTTTTTTTATATATGTAGTTCATCAAACATGATTGTGACTTTCTTTCTGATCAGGATGCTGGTTAGAAACAACCCAGAGTTTAACGTGTTTCTATGGTGCAGTTATTTTTGGATCGTGAAAAAACAGACAAGGATGTAAGAAAAAAATCCTGTCCTCAATTTTGTCCAAATTACAACACGTTTAAAACAAACCATGCAACAATCAACAAATAGGGTTTTAAGAGCAGCCAGATGCTGATAACTCAACCAACTTAGTTCTATTATTAATCGTTGCTATCATCATGCTGCTGTTTTGGTTCTATGTTAACATAAATCCACGACAGAAAGAGATGCTTAAACAATTTTCAAAATATTAAAACTTTTCGCAACATGTTAACGCCACGTTTGCAAGCTTGTCACGCTAACACCACTTAAAATCTACAAACTTTAAAACCAACATACAGCTTTCTAATGATGCATAAGGAGTTATGAGGTAATAGATCCAAGAAAGAAGTACTGGTACTGAAGGTGATTTTTTTTTTTCTTTGTGGAAAAGTCAAGATGTTGGCCTCTTCTGAAGGTCAAAGGTCAACAAAACTTTGGTTGTGGTTGTAGACTTAATTCAGCTTTTTGTGTGTGAAATTTAGCAAAGATTGCTCAAACAAAAGTTTTCTATTCTCAAAAAAATGGCCATATCTCACACTTACCACAACATGACCACCACGCCGTAGGTCATGTGGCTATCCCATAATCATCTTGATATCCTTGGCGTGTGTGTTTAGGTTTTGTCAGTGGATTTAAAAAAAATAAAATTTGAGCCTAACAAGAGAATTTGAGTCCCATTTATTATTTTTTTTTCTTTTTTATTTGCAACAATGTTTTCTTTTTTTTTTTTTTTTTTTTTTTTTTTAGGTACTAGGTGCTACACCAGGTACTAGATGTGTAGAAATGTTGTGAGTTGTTAAGTGAGTGGGAACATTTTCCCGCAAAGTAGCAGTAAGAAAGAAAGATGTAAAAACAAATCTGGTCCTTGCGGGCTACGACTGCAGCAGGACATAAATATTCCAAGTGTCTACATACAGTCAAATGCAGTCCAGGACAGACTCTTCTCACTAATGTTTTTTTGAAAGTTTTTGGGCTGGTTTTGTAACTCCTCCGTTCATAGAATTACTCAATAGTTTGAGGCCATCAGCGCAGCACCTAAATCTTTGCTGATATGAAGTCATTCAGCACAGCAAACCACATCTCTAAAAAGATGCCGGAAAAAGAGAAGCGTTGAACTTTTGCTCAAAGCCCAACTAGACCTGCAGCAGATTGAAATACTGTGCATAAATGAATTCATTAGAAAGACAACCGGGCCCACAGTCCCCCACAGTGATGCGAGGCTGATAACATCATATAGAAACCTCTCACTTCTTTTTCTTTTAAAGGTTTACCCAGCAGCAGTTGAATTACAGGATGTGCTCTGTTTGTCTCACTCCTTGCTTCTGTATTTTAAGTGATAAGAACTAAGTCTCATGTTGCTGCATCATTTGAAGACCTGTTAACAAACGCTTCAATTAATGTCCTCTGGAGGAAACATTTTTCTTAAATTGATGAGAAGTAATGAATGATGGGTTTTCTCTTTCACAAGATTGTAACTGTTTAATGGAGGTGTGTCTTGTGTTCATACAGAGGGTGCTGGTTCAAGCTGTGGGCTCAGCTCAGAAAGGAGGACAAGTACAACAGATCTCAGTACCCAGAGTTCAACAGGTTCCTCAGCAGGTACACGCCACTGTATTTAATATCAATATACACGTTAGACTTTTTCTAATTTCAAAATGCAAACATCTTTTACATAAAAAAAGATTAAAAAGTATTTCATCCTAAACATACATATAGGATCCAAACTGTACTTGTTTCAGTCAATCCAAAGCTTTAAATTCTTCACATTAGCCAGTCTTCCTTTTTTAAAGAAAATGAACCCTTTCTATATTTATAGACATGATGAATGTAATGATAAAGATGCTGCATGCAAGTAAAAAATCAGAACTTTTACATGTACACATAATACATTTAGTATTTATAACAGTGAAAGAAAAATCAAAACTCACAACAGATAATTTTTTTTTTACCAGCTCAAGGTTTGTGTCTCTGTGGGCCGGAGATTTTATTTCCAACCATAATATGTTTGTTTTTCCATGAACTAACAAGCCACCATGGAGCCATTTTATTAGGTCACTACCAGTAACTATTTCCATCTCCAGTTCTTTTCCAATCACGGCTGCAAACAAGGCCTTTCATCTCATTTTCATGCAAAGTTTCAGAGCTTCGGGAATGACAGAGCTGCAGTTTCAAACAGTAATTGTGAACACCACGGTTACAAATGACGTCTGTCAATGCTGACGGGTGTCGATGAACCCATTTTATGACTCAAATCAGCATAATGGAGCTGGACCAACTACAAAAACATAGAAAGCAGAAGTGTCTGTTGCAACATGCGCTAAAAGGATGTAACTTGGAAGTCTAATAATAATCTGTAGACCACTATAGAGCCATAGTAGTATAGTTTTATTTAGTTTTTCTTTTTTCTAATCATTACAATCAGCTGTAGTTTGATGTGAAGTTTCTGAAATGTTGAGTGACTAAAATTGGATTATGTACACAGTCTGGAATCAGAGGTTGAAAAATGTCTTATCTTTTGTATTTATTTTAAAAGTATAAAGGCCCTGGTTCAAATCCCGACTGGGTCCCTTCATGTTTCATAGGTTGATATTAATAAGTATTAATTATTAATAAGTGTGAGTGTTTCTGTCTGCAGTGAAATTATGTCCTGTGCTAGAATAGGCTCCAGCAACCTCTGTGATCCTCACAGGACAAGGTGGTAATGCAAGATGGACGGATGCAGAAAAATTAATGTTTGTGCAAATTCTCCTGTGCTTTGTTTTTATATACTTGTGTCTCTTTGTAGGTGCAGCAGGTGCAGCATGTCTACCCATCCCAAGTGCAGTATGTTGGAGAAAGTGGAGAGGCTGTTTATACAAATGGAACCATGTAAGCGTTGTTATAGAACTGAGCACAACCATGAAGTAAACAGAATATTTTTCACACTTTTTGGATGAAATTTGAATCAGTTAATGTTTGTGTTGTCAGCTGAACTTCTCACTGCACTGAAAATACATCTGTGATTCCAATGCACTTTGATGATCAGAATCTTCATCTCTCCATAGCCGAGCAGCTTATTCCTATAATCCTGAGAGTCAGCTGTACGGGCAAAACAGTGGGGGAACATACTTTGACTCTCAGGCCGGTGGAGCTCACGTCACCACAGTGGTTTCCTCTGCCAGTGGTGGTGTGCCCCCGCACGGCATGGTTGGTATTGCTATGGAAGTTGGCAGTAGTCACATCATCTCCAGCGGCAGCCCCTACCTGATCCACGGAGGAAGTATGGAGGGAAGTCGCAACCACATATCTCACTCATCGCGCTCCTCCTCAGCTATGGTGAGCAATACCCCCTCACTGCTACACATTTTACTACTGCTGAAGATGCAATACAAAAAAAAAAGACCCACTCCAATCATCTTTTGATCTATTGTAAAAGTGTGCCCAGTGATTTTTGAATTATGATTATTCAGTTTTTTGACAAAAAATGCAAAAAACAAAAAAAAAGTGTTGTTTTCTAGGACATAGTTTCTGTAGAGCGACAGGAGTTCATTAACATTTTCCTCTGAGTTGTTTCCCATCCCGTTACACACACTTTTGTTAAGCTTACAGCTCCTCACACCCCCAACCTAACATTACTAATGCAACAAAAATGGTGAAAAATATTGGAGCTATCCAGTCATACACCGTGAACCAGAAGCCATTTTAGACAAGGAAAACGAACATGCATCTAATAGTCTACAAGTAGATGCATCAGTAGAGCGCAGCAGGAACCTTGTGGCCTATACCAATTGTAGTTTGCATATAACAATTAAAAGGTTTTGTCATGGCTTTAAAATAAAAAAAAGAAATACTCAGAATTGCAATTTTAAAATCAATTTTCCATTAATGTCCTCCATCATGAAAAAAATGCTACAAAAAAATGTTAAAACCCCAAAAACATCATTTTCATTGGAGTGGCTCTTTAATTTCTTCTTTATATATGTCCTCCGTCATCAGATAAATGCCACAAGAACATGTTAAAAAAACTATGAACACAATTGTCATTTGATTGGTTCCTTAAGTGTGTATGACTCTTGCTGATCTTCATACAGTTCTATGGTTCCAAATGTTTTTCAAAAGAAGGTTTTCCAAAGTTTTCAAACTGTTCTTCCAACCCACTGACACCCCAGGAACCCACAGCAGATACCGGGCGTATAGACTGTAGAGCTGAGCGATGCAGGGACCGGGACACTGGCTTAAATAATTCAACCCTGCCTTGTTTTGGAGGTTTTCACAGGCACTTGAGCACCCTAGGAAACAAAGAAACCCCTGGGGCTCATTACCATTTGGCCAAGAGCCCTTGAAAGCCTTCTTAAGGCTTGGATCACTGCCGGCTTCTTTTTTTCTCCGTCTCGACTTTGGCTGCAGTACATATCTTTTTTTACTAGTTTCTCCAGCAGCTCTGGAGAACCTTCTTTCTCTGTTGTTTAACCCAATAATCAGTAATTATTTTTTGTCATCCCAAATAAGTTTACTCCCTAAAATGAACATTGTCTCACATCATCCAACAAAAGTCTTCTAATTTTGACAAACTTTGTGTGGATTTGTTGACCTTCATTGCAAATCTGGAGGTGACCCGTGCTCCTGTTTGTGGTTCCTATTTGCATATATTAGTGTCTGACTTTAATGTTCTCTGAAGGCAGCTTAACCCTATGAGTCCCTCGATTTGCATGCTTTTGTCAGCCGATAATGGATTTGGCTGCAACACTGACTGATTTAATGAAAATGCAAAGATCTGGCTGCTAGCTAACAGTCTTATTTCTTTCTTTTCCAATTTTTTGCTTTGTTTTTCTTCTTCCCCTGCTCATTCCTGTTCCTTTCCCTTTTTGTATCTCTCCCTTTCTCCTTCCTGCTCTTTCTGTGTCCACTCCATGTTTTGTTTTTTTTTTTTTCCTTTGCATGCTTTTTCTTTCTTTAGCTTGAAATGGCGATTGAAAACCTCCAAAAGTCTGAAGGAATTGCAAGTCACAAAAGCAGCCTGCTCAACAGCCATGTAAGTCGAACAGGAACTTTCTTTGGGGAGGAAATGAGTTGAAGAAAGAGGCGCTGTGTTCTGCTTGTACTGTCCTCAAACACTACTGCAAAGCTTTGCACCCTCTGCACCGTTCCACTGACCACGCAAAAAAAATCTTTGTTTTTATTTTGTCGTTCTTCCTCTGAAACTTGAATTTTCTGACACTTTTCCCTCAACTGCTGACATGCTTCGTTACTTTGAATGAACTAATGCTGATTGTTTTTATACGGTGGCCCTGTAGTGCAAATTACATCAACAAATCACTCAACGCACAAACATTTTAAAGATCACAATGGTAAAATAAAAGAAAGAGACATTACACTTAGAAATCTAAACAAAATTCCGAATCAAGAAAAAAAGGAAACAAAATTGAAAGGAAACGTTTCAGAAAAAACAAAAGTACTTTCTGAAAATAAAAATTAGATGTTAAAAAAGGAAACGCAACAAAAACTGGAAAATGTAGATACTATGACACATCGCTGATAGGATGAGGATGTCCAGTTTGGTTGAAATAATGGACAAATGTCATCATCCAATCAGTGAAGTCCTATAGTGCCTAAGTTTTCCGGTTTCTTGTTGCGTTTTGTTCTTTAACAATTAATGATGATTTCTGGAAATTTCTCTTGTTTTCTGAAATGTTTTCTTTTTTTTTTCTTTGACCAGAAACGGCAGTTACTATAGAACATCAATGATTGGATGATGATTTTGTCCATTTCAACCGACAGTGATTTTGCATAAAGCCATCCTGGTCATGCTCTGTTATTTTATTAGCATGCAAACATTGAAGATACATTTGAAAAAATCTCAAACGTCAAAAATCAAAAATCGTCATCTAACCAGTCATATCCTATAGTATCTAGCTTTTATGGTTTCTTATTCTGTTTCATTTTTTTAACATTTCACTTTGACTTCTGGGAAACAATTTTATTTTTGGAAACGTTTTTTTCAACGTTTGGTTTCTGGATTTTTGCTTTGATTTTTAAAATAATCAAAACAAGTGTGTGGTATGCACTTCAGGGCCACCGTACTATCTAGGGTTTCTGTCAATTACATTTAGAGATAATAATGATTTATTTAGTGCAACTTTAGCTTTTCCTCTGGAGTTTTGTTCAAATTTAAACTTCTTTATGATTGATTTGGTGATCGTTAGCGTTCCAGGCAGCGCCGTGCAGAGCAACGGCGTCCTCTGAATTTTTTCAAACCTTTCACATCCGAATAATGGCAGATGCAGATGTTTGACTGTTCTCTCAGTCAGCAGTTTCTTATCCCAGGATGTCACCTGCTGCCTCAATCATGAAACAAAGAGCTAAATATAGCAGCAGAGGGAGAGCAGTAGGAGGGGGGTTCAGACAACTCTAGTGTTTAGAAATGATAAGAGTGTGTGGCGTGTTTTATCTGTCTTTTGATGTGATAATGAGATCCGCCGCTCCTCTCCAGGTGACTATCACAGAGCAGAGTTTGTGCCCCGGGTCTCGCTGACGGTCCGTCTGTGTCTTCCCGTGTATTTTTAGCTGCAGTGGCTGCTGGACAACTACGAGACGGCGGAGGGGGTGAGCCTGCCCCGCTGCTCCCTCTACAACCACTACTTGCGACACTGTCAGGAGCAGAAACTGGACCCCGTCAACGCGGCGTCTTTTGGCAAACTCATCCGCTCGGTCTTCATGGGCCTGAGAACGCGCCGCCTTGGCACCAGGTAGGAAGAGGTCGTTACAGGCGCTGATAACAGTAATCATGGAACTATTCTAGATGTGACGAATATGATGATGCTTATTGGCATTGGAGACTTGCCAGCGGAAGATGATAATGATAGTGATTTCACTGATGGCAGGGCTTCTTCTCACTAGTTTCTATATTTTCAAGGCATAACTCAACGTATCATTAACTGATGGCATCTTCGGGTGATAGGCATACTTCTCCACTAGATATGCGGAGGCATCCAAGCATTACATTGGCCCCCCCCAAAATGAGGCAGCAAGCAGCCGGTCCACCAGAAGCAGAGGTCGGTCCCTTCCTCCTGAGTGGCACTAACCCCACCTCTACCATTTTTGTGCTTTTAATGTGTTCTATTGTTTTTTTTTCAATGTACGAACAAATATTTTGTCCAGTTTCACATAACAATGATTTCCTCATTGACACCTTTCATGTTTTTACATGAAACACTCATTCTTTTAAATTAAACCCTGGAAAACACCCTTTTATTGTCACAGATGCTCAAGTTTTCAATTGTCTTATGTTTCAATCAAGACTTTTGTGGGACTTAAAGGCTTAAGCCCTTTCCTGGGAACTGACATCTCCATATTCCTGTCAACCTGTGCATTCCCACAATCCAACTTCTGCTTCCTGGCTGAGCTGCTGACGGCTTTCAAATAACGCCTTTAAGACTGTAGATGCGTTTCCGAACAGCAGACCTCTTTAAAATGTTTCATTCAGGCTGATTTTAAACAGAAAATCTGTTACCTAAACACAATGATATATTTTAGGTTCTCCTATCTCCTACAGTGGTAACAAAGTTTTTTTTAATAGTTCATAAATTAAGATTAAGAAGGGATTATTTTGTCTGCTTTGGTCACGGTGTGCTCCAGAATTTAGGCTGGTGTGACTGTGTGCTTTTCCTGCTGAGCGTTTCCCTCATGTGTTCACACAGGTTCAAGCCTCTGCAGAAGGTGGACAGCATGTCTGACAGTCTGTGTGGAATCTCTCAGGCCTGCAACAGCACTCCAGAGCAGTCGGTGGCTGCACAGAGCCAGCACCACCAGCATTACATCGGTAAAGTCAAGATCTCTGTCCCTTTTCTGTTCCCTTTTCTGTTCCTCTGCGAGCGGCACCTGGATGCAGTTTTTGTCTGTGCAGATACGTCTCACACCTTGCCTCAGTTTCCCCCTCTGGACGTGGGCTCCCAGCCTCTGCCTGAGCGCATCAACATGAGTGACATCAAGAAGCTGAAAACGCTGTACAGAGACCACTGTGAGGTGGGTTCACCACATTACAACTCCTTTACTTTCAGGAAACATGCTTGTTTTTTTTTTTTTTTTCAAGAAGACAATGTTTGTCTATGATCAAAGACCCACTCTCTTGAAAAATTGTGTTTTTACCATATTTTTGTGGCATTTTTCTCATGATGGACAACATATCGTAAGATAATTCCTGAGTTGTGAATAGGAACAGAAAAAACTTGTAACAGTAATGTAGAAAATGCAGGTTGGGGTTGTGAGGAGCGGTAAGTAACAAGCTCCCTGCTCCACTCCGATCTAATTCATCCACTTGCAGACAAATAGATCCATGTACGTCTTTGTTTTCTTCGTCAGAGCTGGTATCTGGACCTAAGCTGTTCGGCTTGTCAGCTCCAATATTGCTCGCCATTTTTGTTGCACCTGTAATGTTAGGTTGGGGTTGTGAGGAGCTGTAAGCTAGTGGGAGAGAGTGTTCCAGGCTGTTGCTCCTAAACTCTGGAATAAGCTCCCTTTCTCCCTGCGTTCCCTGCTCTGTTCACTCTTTTAAAAGCAAACTTAAAACCTTTTATTTTGCTCAGCATTTTAACTGAATCCGTTTTTAATTGGGCTTGTAATGATTGTTTTATGTGGTACTTGCTCTTGAAGTACCTTGTGACGTTTGTCTGTGAAAGGTGCTATAAATACAACTTTTTTACTCCCTTACTTACAAAGGGATGATGGGAAGGGGGCAGCTTACTCTGTGCCTACAACTCTTGAGACAAATTTCTGATGAACTCCAGCCACTGCGCAGAAACTATGTCCCAGATAATGTGACAGTTTTTTTTTTTAAATTTAGGCTAAAAACGGTATAATTATAATTAAAAGACAACTAAGAACACTTAAAATCGATCAAAAGATGATTGGAGTGGGACTTTAAGCACCGAATATAACTTGGGTATTTGTTGATCTGGATTTTATTTGTGGGAACCAATTTCAAACCAGGATCTGATAACTCTAAATAATAGATTAAAAGATAAATATATAAATTGAGAACATGAGATCTGTTAATGCACTCTTTAAAGGTGTAGAAATCACTATTGATTGCTCAAATAAAATACACCACTCTGCTATTTTACATAAAAAACTCCAGCAAGGCAGATGTTTGGATAAAATCATTAGCCATTCTATTATAGCTAAATATTGTATTTGTTTTCATGTTTGCGTTACTGTAAAACTTGATGAATGTCAGCAGTCAACAAGTGAGCGGCGTCTGTGAGGGCTGAGGAACCACACTGCTGGAGGAATTCTGCATTACATAACAGCATTTCCAGTCTGCACAGGCATCGTCTCATGATAGGGCACTAAATTAAAGTAGACAGATGACAAAACTGTGAAGAAACAATACCCAGCATTAGAAACAGGGGGTGTTACAGGCAGAGAAGCTGAGATTAAAGCAGCAAAGCTCCAGCTTTATCATATTATCCCTGCCCTCCCCTTGTCCAGCCTCTCTGCACTGCCTTTGTTCCAGCCGTCTTTTCATCTCTGTGCAGCTTTCAAGACATGCCAATTAACCTTTCAGCGCACTGGGTGGACATCTCGGTGTCTTTGTGGTGGTCCCCCTCGGGCCTTTGTGTAGCCCCGTCTCTGGACAGGCACACGGGCTGTCGGCTTTGTCTGCCAGGGCAGTTCTGTCACTCTCACACCTCTCACTGCTGCTGCCCCTTTAATGTTCCTGCATTTCAACATTTCTTTTTCATTTGTTGGCACTAAGATACCAGTTTAAAAGGTTTGTTTGCCTAAAGCAATAAATATTTATACTTTTTTTATTTTTATTTTATGTGTCCTCATAACGCCTGATGGTAGAAAATATTCAGAGGTCAAATTTTGGCACACATTAGGTGTAAAAACACATAGGGGGTGTCTCAGCTGTCTGTATGTATGTGACCGGGCACGTGCTATTTTTCCTTTTCAAACGTGTCTGATTAAAGAAAAGTGTGCGGGCGAAAATGCTGGTTTTTTTTTTTTTTTTAAAAGGAGATGGGGAATTCTCGCTTTTGTTTTGGAGTTCTGTGTTTGACTTGTTGCTGGGGGCAACCATAAACACGGTTGCCATGGTGATGGCCAGAGAGGAAGCAAAAACATATCATGTGATTGAAGCCTGCACTGCCATGTAACAGGATCCAGCAACAAGTGCATGTCCTGCCAGATCGAGAAAGGAGAGAGTCTCTGGGCACGGAGTGAATGGAAGGCTTCTGCACAACAGACGCACAACAGAGAGGAGATTTACTCCAGTGTTTTCGCTCCACTCTGTGTTCTCTTCCTCACATCGTCTCCTCTGCTCTTACAGACGGCGCTTTACTTTGAAATAAATGGGTTGAAGTTTTTACGCTCTTCAAAGTCAATCATCGTTTCTTTTTATGCAGAAAGCTGCTGTCAGAAACGTTCACACTTGCAAACAAGAAAGAAGAAGTCTGAATATTTGGTTGAGGTCACTGAAAGTGAGGGAAATGTGTGGATTAATCTCTATGAGCTGCCTGCTTTCTGAAGATTTGAAAAACAGTTAGTGAAACACACACTTACACACAAAAAGCTTTAGGATTCTCCAGATGATTAATGTGCAGGGAGCTGTGTTTAAGCTGGCTCATTGTCTAAGCGGGAGGGCCCGGGGCGAGCAGGAGGCTGCAGGCCCGCCTGCCTGTAGAAACTTTGTTGTGTGTCTGGTTGCCATGGTTCAGCTCTGTATGTTTTGTTCGCCCCCCCTCGTCTTCCCCTTTTCCACCCCCACCCCCCCTCCCTCACAGGCTACTTTGGATGTGGTGATGAATCTCCAGTTCCACTACATTGAGAAACTCTGGCAGACCTTTTGGTGTTCAACAGCGCCATCTAGTGACGGAAGCACATCCATTCCCAGCAGGTGCCAGTTCTTCTCATGTGAAGGGAAAGGAATCCTCCTTAATTTAGACGATGGCATTTACAGTTTGTGTTGTTGTCTGAGTGCAGCGATGACGACATGGAGGGTACTATTCCCAGAGAGAAGCTAGTGGCTCTGTGTAAATATGAACCAGTGCGACTGTGGATGAGGAGCTGCGATCACATCCTGTACCAGGCTCTGGTGGAGGTCCTCATCCCGGATGTGTTGCGTCCCGTTCCCAGTTAGTACTGAAGATGTCATTAAAAAATAATTTCAGAAAGCTATTGTTTTTTTCTTCAGGTAGATAATGCAGTAAAATATACACTTTTTCAGGCACTCTCACTCAGGCTATCAGGAACTTTGCTAAAAGTCTGGAGGGCTGGCTAACCAACGCCATGACCAGCTTCCCACAAGAGATTGTTCGCACTAAGGTGACATAAATAATTTACTCTACTATTTTCTCATTCCTTTTATAATGTGCAAATTTGATAAAGCAGAATGATTTAACTTTCCTGTCTTTATTGCTGAATAGTGCATTTCTATGACTGTATGCTGCAGGTGGCAGTGGTCAGCGCTTTTGCGCAGACTTTGAGACGTTACACAAGCCTGAACCATCTGGCCCAGGCAGCACGAGCCGTCCTCCAGAACACCTCTCAGATCAACCAGATGCTCTCTGATCTCAACCGGGTGGACTTTGCCAACGTTCAGGTGAGACGAGCTAAAAAGCCTTCAGGTTGAAAGAGAAGAAGCTCATGCGTAACAAGGCAGATGTTGAGAGTTCCCATGTTTGCATCGTACAGGAGCAGGCGTCGTGGGTTTGTCAGTGTGACGAGAGCGTGGTGCAGCGTCTGGAGCAGGACTTTAAGGTCACCCTGCAGCAGCAGAGCTCACTGGACCAGTGGGCCACATGGCTAGATAATGTGGTTTCTCAGGTCCTAAAGCCTCACCAGGGGAACCCCAGCTTCCCAAAAGCTGCCCGCCAGTTCCTGCTAAAGTGGTCTTTCTACAGGTATGTATGAGAATTTTAACTTTAACAAAAAAAAAAGTGTGTATAGAAGAACACATTTACTCAAAGCTGCCAGCACCACTGTATGGCCTACAGGCGCCATACAGTGGTGCTGGCAACCATTTTATCTTTTAGTTACCTATGAGTGATGAACAGGTCTATGCAATTTTTAGAAAGATCAGCAAAAGTAAATTTTTGGATTTCCTTGGCAACAAAGATTTTTGTTAACAATGCTCAGGTTCCTAATATTTTCATATCATTTGTCATGTCATTTTGTTGACCCAGGGATTCATGTATTAAAATTTCACAATGTTTTGGTAAAAATTTACAAGAACACGGTAACATCACTTTTACGAGCTCGCCACACTAACACTGTCAATTTTCACACTCTGCCTCAACATGGCCGCTAAGTTGCACGACCTGTGGGCATCCCATAATAATTTTAAAAATGTCTCTGACACGTTTGTTTAGGTTTTGTTAGTGGATTGTAAAATTAGATTTTTCTAACCCTGGAAGAGATTTTGTTCATTTTATTTATTTTTTGACGGTTCACCTGCTGTGATGTCATCATTTATTAGGAGTGGGGTTGTTCACTATGCCCAAAATTAATTTTCATCTCCGGGTACTAGGTGTATGCAAATTTTGGTGAGTTTTTGACTATGTGGCGGGGGTAAGAAAGATGAATTGTCATGTCAGAAAACAGGATTGGAAAGATCATATTCTTTGTCATTTGAACAGTATTCACTCAATTTTTGCTCCTCTTTCCCTTCCTGCAGTTCCATGGTGATTAGAGATCTGACTCTGCGCAGTGCTGCCAGTTTTGGCTCCTTCCACTTGATCCGCCTGCTTTATGACGAGTACATGTTTTACCTGGTGGAACACCGCGTGGCTCAGGCCACCGGAGAAACCCCAATCGCCGTCATGGGAGAAGTAAGTAAAGTTCTGTTCGAAACGCTTTTATGAACTTAAAAATGGTTTTACTGAAAAATGTGCGTATTTCCAGTTCAGTGACCTGAGCTCCATGATGCCTTCACTTATGGAGAAAGGTATGCATTCGTGACTTTTTAACGACAGTTCAACAACCTTTTTTTTTTTAAAGATCAAATTATGTCCAGATGACATTTTTAAAACAAAACTTTTTCTACTTTGGAGCCATTTTTAATCCCTAACCCAAACACATTTGGGTAATTGCAGATGCGTCTGACGAGATGAGCAGCATGGGCGGCGGCGGCGACGACGATGCGTCCAGAGAGACTTCCGAACCGTCTGTGAAAAGGGAGAGGATCGATATGAGCCAATCTCTGCAGGAGATGTGAGGAGCGGTCTCTAGAAGGCGGTTTCTTGGGCCTTTACGGTGTGCAATGTACATAGAGAAAAGGTGTAGCAGTGTCAGTCCTCCAGATGTTAAACATTATTTTTAATGTCTTTTTTTTTTTAACTCACGGGGATGTAACACAGGCCTGATTGTTTTCCTGTTGCAACTGTGAATGACTTATGTGTAATATATTCTCATATTCCTTAAGTGGTGTTTTTTTATTTTTATCTTATCTTCTACAGTCAAGTCTCAATTAGCTGTGCCATGGTGACATTTGAGTGCCTTAGATTGCCGTGTTTGAAACCACCACTACAGATGTGTCCCTCAGCTGTGCCTCAACCGCAGTATGAATGTATCGTCTCAAAACCTCAAACTTTCGAAGCACCTTTAACCTAGACTAGGTGTTGCTTTGCTCTCCTCGTTGCCTCTGCTGCAGCTCCGACACACAAAGCCTACAGATCCAAAGGACTTTTCTCCGTTATTCCCACTAGCGCTGCATCAGGCAGTGAGATATGGAGTGAAAATAGTCTCAAAACATCTGTGGGTGCCAATACTTCATTTGTTACTCATACAAAACATTTGTGTGTACTTGTAATTATGCGTTTAGATGTACACTCAAATACAAGTTTTACACTCACCACTTGAAAATAAAGCAGCCGAAAACTTACTTCGTATTCAAAACATCTATAAATAGTACGCACAGATCAAAGTTAAAGTGCACGATTCACTTTTCCAGTTTTGTGCGTGCATGATGCATTTAAATACTGGTAGAATGATGGATCATCAGAGTTTTCTTATCACCCTTTTCCTCTTAATTGAATCCTTCACTTAGTAGTTATCCATTAAAAAGTAAACAAGTGCTGAGATAATCCATTATTCTTTTTTTTTTTTTAAGTATTTGTCAACATCTATAGAGAGAAACAATGCTGATGACCCAGCATTCTAGCTGCATTTAAAAGCATCACAAATTTGGAGAAGTGAAAAGTTAAACCCCTCGTGCACTTGCTATTTTGATCTGTGCGCAAATGTGTTTATGTGGCAATTGGCTCAAACTATTTCAAAACGGAAATATTTTGAATTTGTTTTAAGCTGTGTGTGAGTAAATTATATTTTGTTTTTTTATATTGAGTGTACATGTGAATATATAATTGCAAGCACACAAAGTTATGCACAAAATGTTTTGTGTGCATTACAAATCAAGAATAATGCAGTCGAATATTTTGAGACTATTTTCTCTCCATAGTGAGACCTCATGTGGCAGCAGTCTGTAATGACTTACTTAACATTTTCTAATTTTTTACCTCAGATTTCTGCGCTGTGCTCTATTAAGTTCAGGAAGCAATTCTCCGTCGGTTTGGTTTGACATCCGCTCCATTTCCTCTGAAAAATCAGCCAAACTTTTGGACCTGGAAACAGACATCCTTAAGGATCTTGTTGGCACAAGCCCCTGCGTTAGAAACTCTGCTGACGACAACAAAGATATCTTCATTTTTCAGTGAAAAGTTTTTTTTTTTTTGGAGAATTTTCAAAATTACCTTTGTTTTAGACAAATTTCTTTCTTGTGTGACTTAACTGATGTGAGAAATTTATTTAATGTCAAAGGCAGAGAATTTTCTTTAACCAGAGTTCTGCCACTCCATGCAAACAGGCATGGAACAAAAAAGATCTGAACTACCAGTAATCTCATTTATGAACTTTGTGTTAAAATGTGGTTGTTTTATGCTTCCCTTGATGTTTTCCTCCACATGATTTTGTTGTAGCATTAATTTTGAGTTATTTAAGGCTGTCTGTAACTTGTGCCTGTCACAGTAATTTGCCTTAAAGTGCTTTTGAGGAAAAAAGAAACCTCCTTTCTATGTGTACTTTGTAATCTTTTGTAATGCTGTTTTAGATTTTTTTGGCGAATGATTATTTTTATTGATCTAGGTTGTTCTTACAAGTATACTGAACCTTTATTTTTGTGTATTTTTAAACCTGTTCTTGACTCTGCTTTAACAAGCCTAAGGACAGAAGATGGTCTGTAATAAACTGCATAGTTTGGCTGTATTTTGTACTTTTGGTCACAATGTGTAATAAACGTAAACCAAACACTTTCAGGACATTTATTTCTTTTTTAAATCAAGTTGCAACATCACAAAATGTATATTTGAACAAATATTAAATTTAGAAACAGTTTTTTTCTCTAAAGTTTCATTTTTTTTCCAAATTTCTTTAAGTATTGTAATGAAATACAGCATTTACAAAATTTAAAAATCCTAGTTGCCATGGCATCTCAGCAGAAGACAGAAATGTAGTAAATATTATTCAAAAAAGGAATTTTCATTCCTCTGTAAATCAAGAAAAGACCGCTAGCTTAGCTTGACTCAAAGGTGCAGAAAATCCAGAAGACGAGTTTTCCTTCTAGGGAAAGAAAGCTGAACAATCAAACATACAAACACACAACCTTAAAGTCAGAGGGAAAGAAGGAGAGTTTTGGTCCTAAAGCAGCAGGACGCCATCAGAAGTAAGTGCCTGTTGTGCGAGTTCTGCCACAGAAGATGACTTCAACTCAAAGGTTGGAAAAGTGCAACGTTTTCTCAGCTCGGGTCCTCATCGGAGTCGATCCCTACCACGGTTCATAAAGAGCAGCCTGCCATGTACTTTCCTGTCAAAAAGAGAAACGCAGTCAGTGTAGAAATGTGGAGCAGTGCATCACTTCCAACATTTTGGAAAGGTCACTCGTGAACATCGTCATTGCAAACAGAGTGGGGTAATTATGAAGTGAAACCTATGAGGAATGTTTGACCTGATGCAGCGACTGTCTCCTAGCAACCTTTAGCACAACTGCAGCATACAGGAGCATTTGTCCTACTTTAAAAAGAAAAGTCAAGCCTTCCTAATTTTTACTTCAAGCTTCAATCTGCAGCTGAAATCACTGGAAAAGTCGTCAAGAAAGTGCATAAAAGCACACCTCAATTACCTATAAAACAAAACTTAAAACAAGGCAAAAATTTGCATAAAAACATTTATAATCAATTTTTCTTGTTTCAACTAATGCCAATAATCTATTAATAAATGACTAATCAGTTACTATTTTATCAAATACTATAGTATTGATGTAAAACAATAGAAGTTAAGACTAAATAGAGAATAGAGACATCTAAAAAAAATTTATAATCTACAGTAAGGTCAATAAAAGCTGTTTAGGGTTGGAGTCGTCACCTGTGGCAAACCTCTTCTTGACCAGCGACATGCGATAGCGGCTGCCCACCAGCTCCACGCCCATGCCCGACAGCGAGGTGCCAGAGCCCACAAACTGAACAGCCAGGCTGGGTGGGGGGCCTCGGGGAACCTCCAGGCACTGCCAGCTGGCACACAGCGTCCCCGAGCCTGCGGGACACACGCTTGTTATACAGAGCTGTCGTAAATATTGAAGTACTGGCACTGCAACAGTTCTGAAATAAACGACAGGATTAGGCTAAAAAAGTAGCTGAACTGCAAACCTGAAAAAAACCAGCAGCAGCTTCTATAGACCACAGAGTGATTCACAGTGATTAAATAAAGAAATACTCAGAGATGCAGCTTTATTCTAAATTGTCTCAATCATAAGAAAATTGCCACAAGAACATGTTAAAAATACACACAAAAAAAAAACGTTCCATCAAAGTGGATCTTTAAGGAGAGAACCGGAGTCCTGCTGATCTACTCTTGCTTTTTGTCTTGGCTCTTAAAGCAGAACAGATTAAAGTTTGTATTGTTTTCTGCTTTTAACGCCCCATCCATCACTAAAGCTGTCAAGGCAGTTTCCTCCTGCTAATCTATGTTGAGAGGAAAGCTTTAGGTTTTAAAACAAAGCAGCAAAATAGAAGGCAAATAGTTAAAAAGTTAAAACAACAATGAGCCTTAACTGATTATTTAAGCTCAACTTTAATTTTCAAACCATTTGAGGCAGCAGATGCATGTTCACAGTGTGGAGGTGAGTGACTGATGAGGCCACTTTGTATACAGCAGACACAGAAGAAGACCGACGTCTTCCCTCCTTTATTTCAAAGTTGAATCGTGTTAAGACCAGAAGCTTCTGACCTTTGCTGTGGTTGGTGGGGGACAGGTTGGGCAGTTTCCACAGCAGCCGCCGTTCCTCGGCGTTCCTGTAAAGCAGAAGAGTTATTACACCTCAGGGTACAGCAGCTATGTGTCCGTTAGTAAGAGGTTAAATTTCCAGCATTTTTTCCAAAATGACAATCAACCCAGCACAGCTAGAATAGAACTCAATGAATTCTCTGCATTGGTGGTTTTATCATTTAGATGCTTGTAACTGTCTCCACCTGAGCAGAGAGGATGCTTTACAGCCTAATCTCCTTTCAAAGAAAAAAGCAACACCATACAGTCACATTGCTTACCAGGAGGCTGGGGGCTGGCACTGCACGTCTGTGGCGGTGTGGTCCAGAGGCAGCAGCACCTGGACGGAGGTCAGCTGGGTGGAGGGCGCCGTGGCGGGGCAGCAGTGATAATCCAGGGATACTCTGGTCACCGTGCCGCTTCGCTGACACTCAGCCGACAGCAGGAGAGGAGCTCTGCCCGGGTCCTGAGACGATACCTGGAAGGAAACGGGAGGTCAGGCCATGAATGCAATCCTGAAGATTACAGTTGGATGGCTTAAAAATATCACTACTAAAGATGAGGCTCTTTGGAAATCCTGACCTGATACTTGAGCAGGCCGACGTTGTAGTAGGAAGCCTGGGGGTTGAGCTCAGCCTCCCTCTGCAGGTGCAGCTGCAGAGCCTGCATGTTGAACCAGAAGTCTCTGGTGTCGGGATCACTCTGAGACGGATCGCTGCGGACAAACGGCACAGCGGTAAAGACACGACGCGGGTACTGACAGAATGGAGCGGCGAAGGATGACTGACCTGTACAGCAGCTTTTGATTGGGCAGGAAGTGATCGATCCTTGAAATGTTAACCAGCCTAAAGCTGAGAATGGGAATGTTGGGGTTGGCTGAAAAAATGCGAGTGATTCCTGCTGGGAAGGACATGGTCAGGTCTCCTGTGATCTTGACGAGGCAGCTGAGGACAGAAGGAAACAACTATGAGCTGGCAGTCATTAAACCCACTCTAATCATCATTTGATCAATTTTAAATGTGTTACCAGAGTTCTTTATTTTTTTAGCCAAAATAAAAAACCTGTGCCGTTTTCTGAGACAAATATTAAAAAAAGCACCAATGGTAAATTGGAAATTCATACGTGTGCACTGATTTATTTGTCTCCAAGTGGATGAATCAGAATGGAGTGGAGCAGGGAGCTTTTGGTCCACCCAGTATATTTTCTATATCAACTACATTTTGTTTTCTAATGGCATTTTTTCATCTACTTCTGATTCACTCATATTTGAACTCAGTAATGCAATTTTAAGACTAATTTTCTTATTTAGATTTAGATTTATTTCAAACATGTAAAAAAAGTATTACAAAGCAAAAAAAAAATAGTAAAAAATAACAATACATTCTCCATTTGTAAAAATATTTTAAAAAGTCAAAAACTGAAGTCAATAAATTTATTTGCCCCCATCATGAGAAAAATACAACAATAACATATTTAAAAACACAAAAAAACCAAAAATTTTCATTTCAAAATGAGCGTAAAAGAGCATCATGCTGACCGGTTGTGCTGTCCTCCTTTAAAGTACGCATTAATGTACTCTGTTATGGCTGCAGCTACAGGCCAGGCCTCCTGTGCACTCAGAGAAATGGGACTGGGACCTCTGGAGAGATGCACTGCAGGGAGAAAACAAGATTATTGTGATTCTTTTTATGTAAAGTTTAAAGAGGTTGTTTTGGAAGGTCATCCTGTTCTGCTGCAGAGCTCATAGATGATGTTCAAACTAAAGATGAATTTGCACTTACATGTCCTCTGCTGAAGATCCTGATGCTGATAGGACAGAGGTGAGGCCTGTCCCATTCTAGCAGGGCTGGGCACACGGTTCTGCCCCCCCCAGTCGCTGTCTTTGACCTGAGTCCCCCACTCACTGGGGCTCGAGGAGGAAGAGGAGGTGAAGGAAGGAGCGGGCTCCGGCAGTGGAGAAGAACACAGTGACCGAGACTGAAAACACACAGAAATTTCAATAATGCCCCCCTCCACTCACACCAACTCTGTTCAGCCGCTGTGAATGACAGGTACTCACCCTTTCACAGCCACTCAGCCGGCCTGAAGACCTTTTGGCGTGGGTCGCTCTCTGAGGAGCAGCTGCCGCCACTTCAGCTGCGTCCTGTCTGTGTTTGGAGCCTGATGGAAATACAGATCGGCTACGTTCAAACAAGCTGGCTCCAAAATCCAACATTTCATTCAATTTAAAGTTTGGATAACATTAAGTTATTGACACATCTAACAATTTTAATCAAGCAATTAATAGAAAACAAACAAAGTATTTGACAGCCATTACGTACAATGGAATCAATGTGATATATGCGAGCACTGTATGTATAAGAGCAAATATTCTGATTATGATTTTGAGCAATTATGTCAAAGAAGGCATAATTTTCTTTCATTTATTTCATAATTATTCATGAATAAATGAATGAAATTCATAAATAATTTATTGTTTCATATCTGAAATTGGTTTAAAAACCCATGTGTTTTAATTTCTAGTCTTTTTCCATTGTTTTTTCCTTATTGCTTGAAATCAGTTTTAAATAATTCTACAGTACCTGGAAACAGCCTACCTTGTTTTTTAACCCTGTTATCTCATGATAACAACATCTACCTTTTTTTTTCTATCATTTTTTGGTGAAAAGTACATCTACCTTTAGTCTACCTGTTTTCTAGAACTGGTATTTCTTGTAAGCACATACACACTGAAAATTGGATTTCTCCATCTATGATTACTGTATATCTTGTCTCTGGAGATGGATAAAAACAATCATACGTCATTCATTCATCACTTGTACATCTTCTTAGCCGCTGTGTCCCTTTCGGGGTGGCAGGGGTGCCAGAGTCAAACCTGGCTACTGATAGGCGAAGGCAGGGTTCACTCGGGACAGGTCGCCAGTCTGTCGCAGGGCCTCAATCACACACATTCACACCTAGAGGCAATTTAGAGTCACAGATGAACCTATGAAGCATATTTTTGGATGGTGGGAGGAAGCCGGAGTACCCACTGAAAACCCACACATGCACGGGGAGAACATGCAAACATCACACAGAAATTCCCCAGTAGGTGGTTCTGTTTCAGATCCCCAGTCGGGATTTGAACCATCATGCATCTTTCCGTAAGCATATAGATGTCCTGGTCCCTTCATCTGGACACTGATAATTTGAGAACAACCGCAGCAACCTCGCCAACTGGAAATAAGATGCTTGGGGAGCATAGCTTCACTAATAAATCAAGAATTGACTCGATAAAATATAATGATAAAATAAAATAAAATAAAAAGCCCTTTGAGAGCATTTTGTTTTCTTTAGCTGAGAGTTGTTGGGAAAGCTGTACAGCATTGGTTACCGCAGTAAACACAAAACAAAGAGGACTAAAACATCTCGCCGTCTCAGTGTGGGTAAGGGATGCTGCAGTATAATCTTCATTATTATGACAAAACAAAATATATTTTCTTGTGATAGCAACATCTCTAATCTTGTTTCCATGAGAAAAAAATTGTTTTCTCTTGATGTTACAGTAGATGAATCTATCACAAGAAACTGGACAAAAAAAAAAAAATCAAGGTAGGCCGTACTTGGCTTCCATGCTTTCCCTTATCACAATGTAATGATGAAATAATAAAGTTGTTAATGTTAATGTATTTTATACTCCTCCAGTCTTCAGCTAAATTCCAATTCCAATTCCAAATGGTTGCTGAAACACATTTTTGTTTTCCAATTTTCAGAAAAAAAAGAGGTAAAATGAATCTAAAGTTCAACTGATTTATGTAGCTACCTCCAAATACGTCAACTGGATCTAAAACTAAAGTGCTGCAGGTAAAGCTACATTTTTAAGAGTTATTTTGTAAACCGTAACAGTAAAAGCAGAAGAGGAAATGTGGTGGTACCCCTCTGAGAGCTGACGGTGCAGGTGATCTGCGTGTTCAGGTTCAGACAGTCCTGATCTTTGTCCGTTGAGAAACAAAGGTCCTCCTGGGGGCCTGAATGCCTGGTGAGGGGAGGAGCGTTCCTGCGTGGTTCGCTCTCTGAAGACCGATGTTTTCTCCTCTCACCGCCCTTTCTTGCCTCTCCTTTGCCCCCTCCCTCCTGTGACCTGGAGCTGGAAACCTCGTTAAACGGGTTGTGGACAGAGTTCCAGTGCGCCGGCTCCTTCTTTGGCTGAGCTGAGGGTAAAGAGTTGGAGCTGGAGTCAGCCCCCGGCCTGTTGCTGCTGGTGGGGGGGCCGCTGGAGTTCACGTGTGGGGGCATTACCCCAGCTGCTGCAGCCAGAGAAGACTGATGAGTCGGACTGCCAATCATTGTGATTGCAAACGGGTCATCTGAGGTCACGGGAGGGGGGAGGCTGCGGTCCCGCTTTCTGTCTCTGTCTTTTCGGTTGGACGATGACGATGATGATGAGGAGGAGTGGGTTGGGAGTGTTTTGGTGTCAGCAAGCGAGACGGAAAAGGGGTCTCCGCGAGCCTCCTTGCCTCTGCCGTCCTGGGATTGGCGAGGGAGTGGGCGTGTCCAGGGGTCGGAAAAGTTCAATGTTTCCTGAGTGACCGTCCTCTCAAAGACGGCTAGGAAAGGGTCTTCAGTGGGAATGTGCTTGCAGTTCCACACAGAAGGCTCCATCTCAGGTTGAGGGAAGTGAGAAAAGGCAGTGAACCGAGACGAGGATTCTGCATCTGGGGCTCCACGGGAAGGGCGTGACGAGGGGGCAGACCAGACGTGGTCGTCCTGCGAGTTTGTGCTGCGTCCAGAGTTGGGCTCGTGGAAAGCAGAAAGGAAAGGGTCCACTGGCCGCCCCAGGGTTTGCGTCTGATCTTTGCTTTGTGACGCTGGTGGCCAAGCTGCCCACCCCGTCGGTTCAGGGGATGGCCCCAAAGGCTGATGGGAGGGGGAGTCCAGGCCTGAGTCTTCAACATTCTCCGGGGAGGACGAGTCCGATGAGAAGGCAGCATCTGAAAGACCGAAAACAGTGATTAAATGATGCGATATGTTGTGATGTCACATTTTATCTGTTTTTAATGGTACTACGAATAAAAACTAGCCTTTGGCTAATTCTGACTTTATTTAACCATGTTTAGTCAGAAGTGTGTTTTTTTTTTTATTAAACTTTTTAAAAATTAAATTCATCAGTGAGAATTTGAGATGTTTGAGACCAAAGTTATTTTTCATACTGAAGGTCCAAAGTTAAAAAAAACACTCAAATCTGAAGCGAATTTTTGATTCACTTTAACATTTTTGTTTTTTCAAAGTACCCTTTATGAAGGTATTTGTGAGTTTATACTAAAATGATGGTTCCAAGTATGTGATTGACTTGGTATTTTACCAACATTTAAATCTTAACAAAGATTAGATCACATTGCAAACAAACTTTGTTTTTAGTGCACATGTAACTTAAAAAAGGGAATTATATTTTGTGAGTAATTTGTGTCTTTAAGGATCCAGATCAGAATTTTACTTTCAGAGAAATGGGTGCAGGTTTATGAATAGAAGCAGATTTTTCTTACATTCAGAAGCTCCAAAAGTGTTCTGCTCTCTGAGCTGTTCTTGACTATCAAAGCTTTTGGACTTGAAGGCCGTTTCCAGCGGAGGTCCAAACAGACTGTCAGAACCTGACGCAGTTGAACTTAACCTGAGGGGGGCAGTAAATGAGACACAGTTAGGGAGAGAAAAGGAGATGTGTGATATGGAGGAGGGAAAAAATTGGACATAATAGCAGAGGCATACAAAAAGAAGAAAGTATAAAGACAAGATGACAAAAAAGTTTTTTTAATTGTGTTTTTGATGAACCAATTTGGAGAGCTCCTGCATAATTGACAGATGTAACATTAGTAAAAAAATGTGCTTTGCAGAGAGAAACAGTCGCACTTTGCTTTATTTTTCACAAAAGTTTCACATTTAGTTTAACCACATTTTTGGTTTGCTGTAGTCTTATTTTTAACATTAATTTTCATATCGGTTTAGTTTTAGCTCATTGAAAAATTTGGTTTAATTCAAACATGGGCTCACTTTTTACAACTGTTTAGGTCAAGCATATATAAATAGTCAATTTTTTAATTAAAATGCTTGAGCATTATTCAGCCTAATAATTACTGATAACTTTACCCAGAAAAGATGAAATGTTATGTAAAATGAATGTATAAATAAATTAAAAAAGTAACCTGGGACATCAATTGAGGCATTTGATCTCACAGAGGAGCTTTAAATCTAAACCTGTTAAATTACTGTCCCTTTTTCAAGCTGATGGGTAAAAAGATAACAACATATATTGATATTATTTTATTGTGAAAAGCTACTTCTGTTTTGGCTAACGTGAAGAAACATTCATCATACCACCAGAAGCACCACTTGCCTTTTCTCCAGCCTTTTTGTGTGTCTAATGGATTTTTGTCTGATTGCTGAAAGCAATCAGAGTATGTTGTTGTACAACTTTATTATAGTTGTCTGATTGCTGAAAGCAATCAGAGTATGAGATCCTAGTACTTTATTATATTTGTCTGATTGCTGAAAGCAATCAGAGTATGTTATCCTATACCTTTCTTATATTTTTTTATTGTCTGATTGCTGAAAGCAATCAGAGTATGTTATCCTATAAATTTATTGTCTGATTGCTGAAAGCAATCAGAGTATGTTGTTGTAATTCTTTATTATTATTGTCTGATTGCTGAAAGCAATCAGAGTATGTTATCCTACTGCTTTATTATAGTTTATTATTATTATATTTTCTTATTCCGTCAAAAGTTCGCCGTACTACTCCTCCTACAGTTTAGCAGCTAGAAAGCTGAAACTTATACAGTTTGTAGGGCTTGCTTGTGTGACCTGTGCTATTATACAGTTTTTTGATCTCAGCTATGGTTGATTTTATATTAATATTTTTATGAATTATTTTTCCCATTGACTTAACATTGAGAGCACCTTTAAATGCTAATATCTTAAAAAATACTAAAGATAATTTCATGAATCTTTCCAATATTGTAGGGTATAGTAAACTACACAAGCTATTAAAATTGTAGCTCAATCGATCTCTATAGCGCCACCAGGTGGTCGTTTGAAACTTTTTTTTGTTTTTGGCCTCTATCTCGAATACCGTAAGTCAGAAATTTATGCTTTCTTTTTCAGTGTGTTCCTTGGATGCTAATGAACGTTTTTCAAATTGGGACTATGGACTTCCGTCTACTTAGATTTTTCGCTATTTGCGATTTTTCGTAAAACACGTTTTTGGCTCCCTATTCAACATAGTTTAACCAAACTCAACGAAAATTGGTACATACCCTATTTAGACTACCCTGAATTCAATGGTACCACTCAATTGGCGATACTCCTTACGGGTTTTGAGATAATGGCAATGCTAATGAGGTGGGTGTGGTCACTGATTTTTAACATGTTCTAAATCCTACAAAGATTGTCAAAACTTCACAAGTTTTAAAATATAGCTTCATCCTACAGTGATAAAGAAGTGTGAAAAGTTTTATGAAAATATTCCAATAGGTGGCGCTATAATTTAGGAAATGGTGTTTAAGCCTCTATCTCAAAAACTACTCAACCTAGTTGCATAAAATTCAACACATAGGTTGCAGGAGGGGACTTGTATAACATAGTAGAAATAAGGCTCTGCTGTGCCACCTAGTGGTGACTTAAGAAGGATAAGCTAACTTTGGATGGGTCCTGTTATCTTCCAAATAATTGCAGGTTTCAACATGCAACCACTTGCAGTTTGTTAAGTTGATCAAGGATATGTTTGGTTTAAAACTTCGTACCATTAGGGTTTATGGTTGATTTTATATGAATTTTTAAAAATATTTTTTCCTCCTATCTAATTACATGGGACAAACTTTAAATCCCTATTATCTTGAAAAGTAGTTGATCAACTGGTATGAAACTTCGTATGTAGATACTTCAGACCAATCTTTAAATGCTCAATCAATTTTGGCTCTATTGCGCCACCAGGTGGTCAGTTGGAGCGCTAAAGTGTATAGGCCTTATTCTCCAAGTGCATTAGTTTTAAGCCCTGCCTTTTACTGCTTTGTGACTCATTGGATAGTAAAATAATAGCCTATATTCATCAGCGATCTCTATTGTGTAAGACTTTTTCGCAATTTATGATTTTTCGGCAAAAACTTTTTTTGACTTCCTTTGTCACATACTTTGACGAATCTTTGCAGTTTTCAACACATACCCTATTTGAACTACCACAAATCTAATGGCAATATCCGTTTTCCATAATTCCGTACGGTTTTTTGCGCAACACATCATGCAAATTAGACAAGCTGAGATCGTTATGTTAAAAACGCTGCAGCTCCTTGACAGTTTCACATAACTTAACCAAATTTTCAAGACTTCTTCCACAGTGTAAGATGAGTCAGTGCAGCAACTTTCACAACGGTGCTCCCCTAGGTGGCGCTGCAGCCAATTCCTGACGTTTCCTCTGTTATCTCCAAAAGTAGTTGACCTACGCGGACGAAACTTGGCGTGAGCGTCGAACAGAAGATCTCAAACGCTTACAGCTGTAGAATGTTTTAGATCGGTATTGCTTTCAGCAATCAGACGCAATTTCTTCAGGGAATTGCAAATCTAGTTGTCTGATTGCTGAAAGCAATCAGAGTATGTGATCCTACTACTTTATTATTCTTACTTATTATTATTCTCTTTTCTTATTCCGTCAAAAGTTTGCCGGGTATCTCCTCCTACAGTTTTGTAGTTAGAAAGTTGAAACTTATACAGTCTGTAGTGCTTGCTTATGTGACCTGTGCTATTACTTTTTTTAGCCATTGTACCTATGGTTGATTTTATATTAATATTTTTATGAATTATTTTTCCCATTGACTTAACATTGGGAGCACCTTTAAATGGTTATATCTTCAAAAATACTGAAGATAAAGTCATGAAACTTTCTAGTATGATAGAGTATAGTAGACTACACGTGCTATTAAAATTGTAGCCTAAAAGTCCTTTATAGCGCCACCAGGTGGTCGTTTTAGCAAGAAATTCGTTTTTGGCCTCTATCTCGAATACCGTAAGTCAGAAATTTATGCTTTCTTTTTCTGTGTGTTCCTTGGATGCTAATGAACGTTTTTCAAATTGGGACCATAGACTTCCGTCTAACTAGATTTTTCGCAATTTGCGATTTTTCGTAAAACCTTTTTGGCTCCCTATTCAACATAGTTTAACCAAACTCCACAAAAATTGGTACATACCCTATTTGGACTACCCCGAATTCATTGGTACCACTCAATTGGCCAAATTCCATACCATTTTTGAGATAATCGCAATGCTAATGAGGTGGGTGTGGTCACGGATTTTTAACATGCTCTAAATCCTACAGAGATAGTCAAAACTTCACAAGTTTTAAAATATAGCTTCATCCTACAGTGATGAAGAAGTGTGAAAAGTTTTATGAAAATATTCCAATAGGTGGCGCTATAATTTAGGAAATTGTGTTCAAGGCTTTATCTCAAAAACTACTCAACCTAGCTACATAAAATTCAACGCATAGGTTGCAGGAGGGGACTTGTATAAAATACTAGATAAAGGACTCTGCTGCACCACCTAGTGGTGACTTGAGAAGGATAAGCTAACGTTGGACGGGTCCTGTAATCTTCCAAATAAATGCATGTATAGATATGCAACCACTTGTATTTTGTTAAGCTGAACAAGGAGATGTTTGGTTTAAAATTTCGTACCATTTGGGTTTATGGTTGATTTTATATGAATTTTTAAAAATATATTTTCCCCCTATCAAAATACATGGGACAAACTTTAAATCCCTATTATCTTGAAAAGTAGTTGATCAACTGGTATGAAACTTTGTAAGTAGATACTTTAGACCAATCTTTAAATGCTCAATCAATTTTAGCTCTATTGCGCCACCTGGTGGTAAGTTTTTTAAACTAAAGTGTATTGGCCTTATTCTCCAGGTGAATTTGTCTCAAGTCCTACCTTTTACTGCTTTGTGATTCATTGGATAGTAAAATAATAGCCTATATTCATCAGCGATCTCTATTGTGTAAGACTTTTTCGCAATTGACAATTTTTCGCAAAACACTTTTTTGGCTCCCTTTGTCACATACTTTGACGAATCTTTGCAGTTTTCAACACACACCCTATTTGGACTACCACGAATCCAATGGTAATATCCGTTTTTCATGGTTCCGTACGGTTTTTGCGTAACACGTTACGCAAATTAGACAGGCTGAGATTGTAATGTTTGCAAAGCTGATGCTCCTTAACAGTTTCACATAACTTCACCAAACTTACAAGACTTCTTCCACAGTGTAATATGAGCAAGCGCGACAACTTTCACGACAGTGCTCCCGTAGGTGGCGCTACTGCCAATTTCTGTCGTTTTCTCTTATATCTCCAAAAGTACTTGACCTACGCGGACGAAACTTGGCGTGTGCGTCGAACAGAAGGTCTTTAACATGCCTGAGGGCTGTGCAGTGTTTTATATCGGTATTGTTTCAGCAATCAGACGCAATTTCTTCAGGGAATTGCAAATCTAGTTATATTTTATTATTTTTATATTTTATTCCGTCAAAATTTTAAAGTGCTTCTTGTCCTACAGTTTTAAAGATATTTAAAAAATTCCAAAAGTAGTTCGTGACGTTCCATTGGGATCGGTGTGCTATTACTTTTTGTAGTGATCGGAATTATGAATGATTTTATATTAATATTTTTATGAGTTTTTTTTTGAATGGGAAGTCAATGGGAAGCATTTTTAAATGCTAATAGCTCAAAAAGTACTAAAGATTTTTGTACAAGACTTTCTGACATATAATGTTCCCAAAAGTTCTATAAGCTGTAAAAACTTTGGTACAATAGCGCCACCATGTGGTCAATAGTAGTAAAAAAACGCGTTTTGGGTTGGCATTTGCATGCCGTGTGACGAAAAATTTTTCTGACTTTTCCCAGAGGTTCCTTGGATGCTCAAAAAAAAGTTGCCTCAAGGACCGCCCACTTCCGTCTACTTAGATTTTTCACAATTTTCGATTTTTTGTAAAACAT